>CAUYLG010065474.1:0-101482 GCA_963573385.1 Cacajao melanocephalus | reverse complement strand
TTCCATTTTTGCTTCTCCTTCATTTTTCTCTTGCCACTACCATGTAAGAAGTGCTTTTCTATGTCCTGAATGGTATTGCCTAGATTTTCTTCTAGGGTTTTTATGGTGTTAGGTCTTATGTTTAAATCTGTAATCCATCTGGAGTTAATTTTTGTATAAGGTGTAAGGAAGGGGTCCAGTTTCAGCTTTCTGCACATGGCTAGCCGGTTTTCCCAACATCATTTTATTAAACAGGAAATCCTTTCCTCATTGCTTGTTTTTGTCCAGTTTTCAAAGATCAGATGGTTGTAGACGTGTGGAGTTACTTCCAAGGCCTCTGTTCTATTCCATTGGTCTATATCTCTGTTTTGGTACCAGTACCATGCTGTATTGATTACTGTAGCCTTGTAATATAGTTTGAAGTCAGGTAGCGTGATGCCTCCAGCTTTGTTCTTTTTGCTTAGGATTGTCTTGGCTATGTGGGCTATTTTTTAGTTCCATATGAAATTTAAGGTGTTTTTTTCCAGTTCTGTGAAGAAGGTCAGTGGTAGCTTGATGGGGATAGCATTGAATCTATAAATTACTTTGGGCAGTATGGCCATTTTTCTGATATTGATTCTTCCTAACCACGAGCATGGAATGTTTTTCCATCTGTTTATGTCCTCTCTTATTTCGTTGAGCAGTGGTTTATAGTTCTCCTTGAAGAGGTCCTTCATGTCCTTTGTTAGTTGTATTCATAGGTATTTTATTTTCTTTGTGGCAACTGTGAATGGGAGTTCACTCATGATTTGGCTCTCTGTCTGTTATTGGTGTATAGAAATGCTTGTGATTTTTGCACATGGATTTTGTATACTGAGACATTGCCGAAGTTGCTTATCATCTTAAGGAGATTTTGGGCTGAGACAATAGGGTCTTCTAAATATATAATCACGTCATCTGCAAATGGAGACAATTTGACTTTCTCTTTTCCTAATTGAATACTCTATTTCTTTTTCTTCCCTGATTGCTCTGGCCAGAACTTCCAATACTATATTGAATAGGAGAGGTGAGAGAGGGCACCCTTGTCTAGTGCCAGTTTTCAAAGGGAATGCTTCCAGCTTTTGCCCATTCAGTATGATATTGTCTGTGGGCTTATCATAAACAGCTTTTATTATTTTGAGATATGTTCCATTGATACCTCGTTTATTGAGAGTTTTTAGCATAAAGGGTTGTTGAATTTTGTCAAAGGCCTTCTCTGCATCTATTGACATAATCATGTGGTTTTTGTCTTTGGTTCTGTTTATGTTATGGACTAAATTTATAGATTTGCATATATTGAAAAGTTGCCTATGTTGAACCAGTCTTACCTCCCCGGGATGAAGCTGATTTGATTGCGATGGATAAGCCATTTGATGTGCTGTTGGATTCGGTTGCCAGTATTCTATTGAAGATTTTCACATCAATGTTCATCATGGATATTGGCCTGCAATTTTCTTTTTCAGTTGTGTCTCTGCCAGGTTTTGGTATCAGGATGATTTTGGTCACATAAAATGAGTTAGGGAGGATTCCCTCTTTTTGTATTATTTGAAATAGTTTCAGAAGGAGTGGTACCAACTCCTCTTTGTGCGTCTGGTAGAATTCGGCTGTGAACCCATCTGGACCTGGGCTTTTTTTGCTTGGTAGGCTATTAATTGCTGCCTCAACTTCAGACCTTGTTATTGGTCTATTCAGGGATTCAACTTCTTCCTGGTTTAGTCTTGGAAGGGTGTAAGTGTCCAGGAATTTATCCATTTCTTCCAGGTTTACCAGTTTATGTGCGTAGAGTGGTTTGTAGTAATCTCTGATGGTAGTTTGTATTTCTGTGGAATTGGTGGTGATATCCCCTTTATCATTTTTTATTGCATCTATTCGATTCTTCTCTCTTTTATTAGTCTGGCTAGAGGTCTATCAATTTTGTTGAATTTTTCAAAAAACTAACTCTTAGATTCATTGATTTTTTGAAGGGATTTTTGTGTCTTTTTCTCCTTCAGTTCTGCTCTCATCTTAGTTATTTCTTGTCTTCCGGCAGCTTTTGAATTTGTTTGATCTTGCTCCTCTAGTTCTTTCAATTGTGATGATAGGGTATCAATTTAAGATCTTTCCTCATCTCTCATGTGAAAATTTAGTGTTATAAATTTCCCTCTAGAATGCTTTAAATGTGTCCCAGAGATTCTGGTACATTGTGTCTTCATTCTCATTGGTTTCGAAGAACATCTTTATTTCTGCCTTCATTTCATTATTTATCTTGCAGTCATTCAGGAGCTTGCTGTTTAGTTTCCAGGTAGTTGTGTGGTTTTGAGTGAGTTTCTTAATCCTGCATTCTAATTTGTTTGCACTGTGGTCTGAGAGACTGGTTGTTGATTTCTGTTATTTCTCATTTGCTGAGGAGTAATTTGCTTCCAATTATGTGGAAAATTTTATAGTAAGTGCTACTATCCAGAATCTACAAAGAACTTAAACAAATTTACAAGAAAAAAAGAAACAACCCCATCAAAAAGTAGGCAGATAATATGAACAGACACTTTTCAAACAAAGACATTTATGCAGCCAACAAACATATGAAAAAAATGTTCAACAGCTCTGGTCATTATAGAAATGCAAATCAAAACCACATTGAGATACCATCTCAAGCCTGTTAGAATGGCAATCATTAAAACATTTGGAGACAACAGATGCTGGAAAGGATGTGGAGAAATAGAAACACTTTTACACTGTTGGTGAGAGTGTAAATTAGCTCAACCATTGTGGAAGACAGTATGGTGATTCCTCAAGGATCTACTAATGTATGTTCATTGTGGCACTGTTTGCAATAGCAAAGACTTGGAACCAACCCTAATGCCTATCAAGGATAGGCTGGCTAAAGGAAACATGGCACATATACACTATGGAATACTATGCCGCCATAAAAAAGGATGAGTTCATGTCCTTTGCAGGGACATGAATGAAGCTGGAAACCATCATTCTCAGCAAACTGACAGAAGAAGAGAAAGCCAAACACCACATGTTCTCACTCATAAGTGGGTGTGGAACAATGAGAACACATGGACAGAGGGAGGGGAACATCACACACCAGGGCCTGTTGGGGGGTGGGGGTGCTAGTGGAGGTATAGCAAGGGGTAGGGGGATTGGAGAGGGATAACATTAGGAAAAATACCTAATGTAGGTGACGGGGCATGGATGCAGCAAACCACCATGACATGTGTATGCCTATTTAACAATCTTGCACAATCTGCACATGTACCACAGAACTTAAAGTATAATAATTTTTAAAAAGTGGCTTTCACCTCCCACCATAATTCTGAGACCTCCCCAGCCATGTGGAACTGTAAGTCCAATTAAACCTCTCTTTCTTTCCAGTCTCCGGTATGTCTTTATCAACAGCATGAAAACGGACTAATACATAATGCCATCTCATTGTGTGGTCTTTTGCAAATGTTTCATAATGACTCACAAATGACATCCTGGAAACCTATAATCCTTATAGCTTTTGCTTTGAACTGCCCTGCTTTGGCTTGGACTAGGTGCAAGTAAACTGCACCAAAATCAAATAATATCTGCTTTATTCAGGTTGTCCTCAAGATCTATAAAAACATATTATTGCAAACATCTATCAGTGATTTGTACATAAAGAGCATGCCTTTAAAAAAAAGAAGAAAAGAAAGAAAGAGGGTGAGAAAGAAAAAAACCAATTCCCTCTTTTTTCCCGTATTTTCCCATGATCTCACTACTAAATGCTGATTCATTTTTTTATCACTCATTTTTGATCACATGCTAATCACAGATATTGATGTCTTCTCTCTTTATTTCAAAAATGAGGCAGAATTTAGGACGTGGCTATACTCAGTAGCATGGCTAAACTGCTCTGGACCCCTGCCAGGATCCAGCTGTTTTTAGGAGACACTTTGCCTCCATTTTACCCATTCAATCTTAGTCTTCCTCAATAGAAATAAAAGGGGGAAAAACAAATAACAGGAACTGATGGAGAGTGGTTCCTCTGGAAACACTGTGGTGTCACTTAGTTTCAGCTTTGGTTGTATTCTAGAGTTCAGGAACTAGAAATTCTTGGGCCATTTTTTTAAAATTTTGCCCATTGAAAAAATACATTGAATAACTTTATCTTTTCACGATGCCTAGCTACAAGACTGTGATGAGGAGTAAAATTGGCTAAATGCAAAACTCTCCTACAAGCATAAGTAAGTGTATATCCAACCTCAGAACAGAGAAACTGCATGATTGACTTCCACTGGAATCTACTATGGTGGGGCAGTGGGTTAATGTGCTGTGATGGAATCAAGTAAAACATTTGTGATTTAGATAGGCAGACCTGCCAAGGTGGAAAACTACTTTGGAGAGATCAATTGCTGTCAGGATTGAATGAAAAAACAGAAATGAACAGGTGTCTCACTGGCTTAGAGAGACTATTTTAAATCATGCTATCTTTACTGCCTGTTTTCTGGAAAAAGTAGAGTGGTTCTCACGGGTTAGTTGACTCGCTAATGTGTCAGCTGCTAACCCTGTCTCTTTCATCAAATACCCTTTTTGCATGAGTCTCGTGTTTGACATAATTGAAGTGGACAAAGCAGGCACTTGAGAAAAACTAGAAAGAAAAATTTCAAGTCATGGCTGCTCTTGTTTCCAAATGATAGAAACCCAACTTGAATTAGTATTGGTAGAAGGAAAATTTACGGGCTCACTGGTTCTGTACTGGGTGTCTTAGATTTATTTGCACCTCTATATCTGTTTCTGCCTGTATCTATCTGCTCTGTCCCAAGGAAATTGATCCATACAAAGTGTGCCAACGAGATCTCTCTTGCCCTTTGTGCTCTTGTTTTGGCACTGGCAGGAGATTACAAAGATGAGGTCAGTGAGGTTGGCACTTGCCTTGCATCTCTGGTTTTAGCTACCTTTTTAACAAACGGTCAGAGGTATAGTCATAAAGCTTTCTCTCTGAAACCTTCTCTTGGCCTTCCAGTCATCTTTCCCTTGCCCTCTTCCTTAAAGCTTAGAAATGGCAATGTCTTTCCCCTCTTGCTGCCCCATGCCTTCTGCTCTCATATTCGTAAATAGTCACTTGATTGAAATTTCCTCAATTACCTGACTTGAAGAAATCATGTCTTTCCTATTGGTATCTTGGCTGATATTATCTTCAAGTTAAGAACTGAACAACTGTAACTATGGAAGTTCAGGGATGCAGTTGTGTTTTGCAATAACTAGGACCACAACCAAAAGCTACCAATAATTGTTTCTCTGACTTGTGTATGTTTTTCTCTATCATATGGGCTTAATTCTTTCTCATTGAAAAAAAAAATAAACTATTGCTTACTCCAGAAAGCAAGAAAAAAAAAAAAAAACAGTGTTAACCCTGGAGTCCCACAGGCTCAAAGCTTCCTTTACTAATAGTAATGGATCTATTTCTGAGGTCCATTTTTCAAAAAGTACCAAGTGACCTTAGGTGAAGTGATTCTTCTACCTTCCCTGATTAATCAATTTTGCCTGGGGTCCAAGATATATACAAATATGTGAGCTCTTACCAGAGTTAGTGATTGAAATAGTGGAAAATGCAATTCTCCAAAGAAGGGAGTTTTTTTTTTTTTTTTTACAAAAATATTAGAGACAGCATATAGAACACTATACCAAGGACGCATACATTATTTCTATTTGGATAAAAGGTCAAATATGTACAATCAATAAGTTGTATTATTAGTCATAACATTCACTGGCAATGCTATACTATACTACAAGCTATAGGGCCTGATTCAAATTCTTAATATTCATATGCTTAATGACACATACCATGCACTTGTGTAGACACACAGACAAAAGATCTGCCGTTATGAAATTCTAATCTAAAATGCATTCTAATGTGTATCCCACAAATATAAATATTTCTAATTTTGATGTGGTCTTAGATCTCCTTCCAAAATTAAAAAATAAAAATAATAAGGAAGTGATTCTATCTACCCATTTCTATATCTGTTTAATAATGGCAAAGATGCAATGAAACAACCAATATCAACATGTTTTACATACCTAAAGTTCCCAAAACGTGACATTACACTCTCTGTTTTTAAACTTTATAGCTATATATTTAAGCAAATATTTAAATTAGCCATTGAGAAGGTGGCTAAACGCCATTTTGAGTGATAGTATATCAGAAGTGCAGAAAATATAGAGTAAGAGAAGATAGATTGATTTTGTATTCTCACCTGAGGAACACAAACTCTGAGTTTCCATCGTTGGCTATGGTTGCAGGACTATGTACTGCATTTCTGACTGGTATAGCAAGAATAGCCACTGGGGCTTGATGAGTCCCAGGCAATATGCCAAAATCACACACTGGGATCCCGGTTTATTGTTCAGATACTAGTTGTCTTGTGAGAGCTAACATATATCCTCTTCTTTATGGGATAGTGAATGAGATATTAATATTTGCTTTTGAGAAAACCACAAAGAAGAGAAGTGATCCCACTAAGTCTGGTATAAAATAAATGTGAAGAATGAAAAGATAAAAAGACAAAATCTGTATTGTAGAATAAGGGTTGGCCACTGTGCTAATACACACATGCATTCTGAAATTTGTACTAAAACTGTACCTTTTCATTCTGGTAAGTCCCTTCTACTAGGCCATGTTCAGTCTGCTAGACCTAGAAATACAAAAGAAAAGATAGATAATATTTACTGAAAGACAACATAATATAAGTCCCTCCGCTGAGAACTTACATTCCACTTATTCTTTATTACAGTCTTAACAATTCAAGCATGATTTTTGTCTGTTTTCAATAGGGAGAAACAGAAGCTCAGAAAAATTCAGTAAATGGTCAAGTTTAAATAGATGATGGTCAGTCTGCTTTGATTCATTTTTTTCTGATTATAGAAACTCTGTGCACTACACTATTTAATAGTTGTACTATCCAAAAGCTAAATATGGCTTATACGATGTATGATAAAATTATGTTAGGTGAATGAACTACGTATCTATCTATTCAAAGTGTCCCACTTACAAATGCGTTATCTTTGTAACTTTACTAAAATTCAATGGCTTCCTTATTTCCGTAGGCTCAAAAATCTGGTTTATCTCATTCACCGGGAGCAGTTCCATTTCTCTTTGTTATACTGATAATGAATAATGTCTTAGATTTTGTAATTGATGTATAAAATCAGAATTTCAATTCATTAATTTACAATAGAAAAGTATAATTTTATGAGACCTTGAAAACATGCAGCCAAACAATAATCAAAAGATTATGATGATTATTTAAATTAGAATAAAAGGAATCATAATGAAAACAAATGTTTAATTATATCCAACTTAAATAAGCGGATGTGTCTATTTACCCAGTGGGACTGGGCTTTCCAATGGTAACCATAATTCTAGGAGCCTATTGGACAGGTTTGCTCACTGTTTACTTCTACGGCTCTCTTTTTATGGTTAAAGAATTTCCTACTTTTGACCATGAAGGTGTTAAATTCTCAAACAATACTAGCAAACTGAATTCAACAATATTTTAAAAGAATTATAGACAATGATCTGGTTAGATTTATTCCAGAAATACTAAAGTGGTTCTACATAAGAAAATCAATCAATATACCACATTAGTAGACTGAGTGGAGGGAAAGAAACCAAAACATGCTCATTTCAATCAATAGAGGAGAGGCACTGGACAAAACTTACTGCTCAGAAATGTAGAAACAAAAGTCCTAACCCCAGATACCTATGATTATGAACATTTTTGGAAATAGGATCTTTGAAAATAAATTAGTTAAGTAAAGATGAGATCATACTATATTAGAGTGAGGCCTTCATCAGTGACTTGTGTCCTTGTGAGATCATGGGAAGACACAGAGAGGTCCCACAGTGAAGAAGGTCATGTGATGGCAGAGGTAGAAATTGAGTGATCCAGCTGCCAGCCACAGAATGCCAAGGATTGGCAGCAACCATGTGTTATGAGAAAAAGACAAAAAAGAATGTTTTCCTAGAGTCTTCCCTATGGCCTTGCTGAAAGCTTGATTTTGGACTTCCAGTCTCCCTAACTATGAGAAAATAAATTTCTGGTATTTTAAGACATCCAGTTTGTGACATTTTGTTATGGTTCCCCCAAATGTTAATACTTACAATGGCATAATGTTTAACCATAAAAAGAATTAAGCAATCATATATACTACAATGTGGGCAAGCCTCAAAAACATTGTTCAAAGTGAAAGAAGCCAGACACTAAAGTTATGCTTTTACTTATATAAAATATGCAGAACTGGAAAATTCATAAAGACAAAAACCAGACTGATGGTTATGGTGAGAGAGCAATGGGAATAACTGCTTAATGGATATAGTGTTTTATTTTGGCGTAATGAAAATGTTTAGAACTAGAGAGAGGTGGTATTTGCACAAAAATGTGAATATAGTACATGACAGCGAATGGTTTGCCTTAAAATGGTTAATGGATGTTAAGTAAATTTCATCTCAAAAAAGTGAAAGTGTTGGGTTATATAAAATCATGAAGAGTTTAAGAAGAATAAGCAAATTACAGACAAAAATTGGCTAATAGAAGAGTTACTGGCTACATGAGCAAGTTCGTGACTGCTTCTGTTTCCTGATGCTTCTCATGTGATTATATTTGTTTTTATTTTCATTTTTCACGTATCAATCGATATTTTTTATTAAATAATTATATGAATGACAGAAAATATTAAAAGTTATCTGGAAGCTTTAACAGATATCTAGAGAGTGTTAAATCTTGTAAATTGAGTTAACAAATTCCAACTCTACTTTTTGGTTAAATAGGTCAGATTTCAATATTGCATGAATTCTCAGCCTGCTGTTTATTATCTTTGCAGTGTGTGAAAAATGATTATTCTAGGTTTTTCTGTTGAATGGTTTCATAAATGAATATAATTCCTTGACAGAGCTTAGCATTCTCCAAGTTCAGTTACGTTAACAACTGAAGAAAATACGTGTGTTTGCTTCAGCTCAAGAACTTATTCATATGAATTGATTATTGATAAATTTTGGACCATTTAAATGAAAGATTTAGTCTAGTAAAATAAACCCTAGCATATTTATTATGACTCACTTAATTATACTCAACAGGCTGTTTGTCTTTTCTCTTTTATTCCAACAGCAATTATTTGCCTTTGAGAAGGACTCACCAGTAGCTTCATTTGCTATTAAGGGAATGAATGTTCAGAGATAGATATGGCCTTTCTTAATTCAAATGTTAGAAGTAGTCGAGAAAAATTCTAGACTTCTCACCAAGTTCACTTTCCTCTGAAGATTTGCTATTCCTTGCACCCAACCTCAATAACTGAATATAAATCAAAAGATTATAAAACTTTAGACAATTGGATGCTTCAAGTAATTAAAAAGAAATTTCTAAGTGGCTGGAAAAAATGCTTCTGAACTGAAACAATATTTACTTTATATTTTCTTTAAAGGGAAAGAAAATTCCTCAAATAAACAATGATCATTTTTGAAGTAAAAAAATTGCTATATGATTATATTAATCCCTAATAATTTGAAAACTTATCACATTGTTGAACACTTGAATATTTAGTGATGTCACCTGTTTTCATCTATATATAATGTGCCAGAGATGAGAACTACCAAGGGAATATTTTCTGTTTTGAGAGAATTAAATTCAATATCAAATGAAAGCCAATAAAACTAGAATAAAAAGTATACATAGGTAATTAAGGCCCACTCTGCTGCTGCTGAGAGGATCATGAGGCTAGAGATCATCTAAAGAGAACTTGTTTTCTGGCTGTGTATTCAAGCAGGTTCAGTCAGAAAGAATGTCTACTTTCGCTTTCCTTGTTTTTATTGCCTTACATATACATCCCTGGAAAGATGTGCTTTTAAACATAAAAAGATGACCTTTTAAACTATGGCACATTGTTTGGATGTAGGGTTTGCTGAAATTATCCAACGAGTTAAAACATAGGAAGCATTGCGACTAGTAACAGCATAAAATACGTAGCCAATAAATGTTAGCTATTTTTAATATTAACTTATTAAAATCTTGCCCGGTAGGCTATGATCTGTAAGAAAATATCTAAATTCCTGAATCTGACATTCAAACTTTCCAATATCTGACCCCAATCTGTTTTTTCAAACTATATTCCATAGCTTAATTACAAGAGTATCTCATTGGCCATGCTGGTTTATAAGAAACCAGAAATATGTAGTATCTGTCCATCCTCACAAGGTAATTTTTGCCTACAACATTGGCCTTGCTTCTGTGGCCCTGCCTATTTCCTTCATCATTGCTTATTAAATTTTAGATATAGTCCCCAAACTAGATCAAGCCCAACCCTTTCCTGGTCACTCTAGGTCACAGTATTCACTGTTGCTCAGTTTTTATAATGCCTGTTATCTGGAATAGTAAATTGGTACTAATATTACTCTAAATTATTTATCTTTCTGTTTTCATATCCAAAACTATACTTTTATTTATGTTTTTCTCATGCTGTACTTTTACTAGAGAATACACATTAGTGATCAATTAATATTTGTTAATTGACTTTGAAAACTGATACATGACTTGGAAAATAAATACACATAATAGAAAAAAAATTTTTGCCTCGGTCTTTCAAGTATCTGGGACTACAGGTGTGGGCCTCCATGCCTGGCTAAATTTTAAATTTTCTGTAGAGACAGGGTCTTCTTTGCTGCCCAAGCTGGTCTCAAACTCCTACATTCAAGAGATTCTCCCAGTTTGGCCTCCCATAGTGCTGGAATTATAGGTATGAACCACTGTGCCTTGCACCCTCCTTTCTTTAATGGACCATTTCTAGTCAACCTTAACAGAACCTGTCTGGATAACGAGCCATGGAAACAAACAATAGTGTGTGTTCTCTTAAGGCTGTCCACCCAAATTGCCTGTGAACTATGGTGTACTTGCTTGCATCCAGTTTTTCCTCTGCCTACTGTCCCGAGGTTGCAATACTCAAACGCCTCAGATTGAAGGACGTACTTTAAGTTCTATTTTCTAGAGAGCCTGTTTGATGACTTTCTAGTCTATTACCAATATTATTGGTATGTGAAATGGAGAGACTAAAACAAGGAACTTTAATAGAGAATCTACAGCGCTACCGATTGTTTCAGTCATTTACAGAATTTAATGTTTACAATAGTTGTCTGAAATGTTATTGATTCTTAAGGATGAGAAATATGAATGTTAAAGAGTTAAAGACATGTCTTTAAGGTGCAACGATTTAAACTCAAGACTCACAAACTCTTGGTACACTGCATTGCAAACAATTCTTCCAAGATTAAGATGATAAAAGTCTTACTATTTACACACCATCACTGGTGCAATGTTTAGGCACACAGTCCTTACGTTCTCCTAGGGAAGGAAGCCTCCTGGATTAGTTTCTTTCCCAGAGACCTATGAAGCATCCTAGACCACCTTTCACAGCCTGTACATGCTTTCACCTTGTTCAGTGTTTGGCCAGGAGGAATCTCCTTGTATAACATGGGACATGAGACTCCAGAAGATCTTGGATGCTCTCAGAAGCTGGCCAATCCACGTGCCTCATAGATTTGAAATCTTGTAACAATCTGGATATAATCTGATTCAACATTTAAGTATTATATCACCTCTCCATTCATTTATGAAAGATCTCTGAGGAAGATGGCTTAAAGGCTCTCTCAGCAGGTAATTCAGATGCTAATATTCTTTCTAGTCAGCTTTTCATAAAGTTGAAACTAAATTTTTGCAACAATGAAAACTCATTTCTCTTTAGCATTACTCAGGGACATAACACAAACTTGCAAAGTATTATAATAGATTATCTGGCAGATGAATTTCAAAAACATCAATAGTCACAGGCTTATAATTTAATAATAAGACCAAGAAAAAAATAAGTACTTAAAGCAATAATCTATGAAAAGCTGCTAATTGGAGTGTCCCAGAAGGCACTCACCAAAATGGAAAATGTGCAACATGAAAGAATGGTGTCGGGTGGGACTTTGAAAAAGAGGGAAAATATTGCTACAAATCACAAGAGTCCACAGCTAAACACTGAATACCTGCTCTGAGACAGGGTGTGAAGATTATAATAAGTAAATTGCCCAAGATTTCTCTGCTATTTAGATACAGAAACAATATTCAAAACCCTCAGCAAGCCCAAGGCAAGGCACTTCACAATAATTATCCTCTTAGCAGTTCACAATGATGAAAAGAACTAGAACAAGAAGGGAGATTAGTTCCATGAGAAATTTGCAGCCAACTTTTTTCACTTCTGTAACATATTCCACTCCAGACAGGAACAGATCATGAGAGACAGACACTGTTGGTTCTGTAGTCAACAGGTATTCCCTTTCTTCTTTTGAAATAGAACCTTAATTGTTTTCCAGTATTGTCAGGAGGAGGCATGTGCCTCAGGTGGGGCTGTGTCCATGCCCAGCCCCAGATAGTAAATTTAGATTAATTTAAATCAACCAAGATCATTCTATCTTCTTTGACAGTGGTAGACTTGGGATTCAGTCTGGCCAATAAGATGATAAGTGCTGTCCCCTGGATTAGTTTCATGAGGTTGTTATGGCTGGAAAAGCAGCGACCATCAAATTACCATGAGAACACTAACTTGAACATTGTGCAAATAACTTGAGTAGGCAGGGTTAATATATAGGACTGTGCTTGCAGGTTTATGAGTGAACTATACTGAGACTGCTAGGCTTCGCAGTTGAGAAAGAACTGCATTAAATGTTGGGTTTCTGGAAAGTGATTGTGGTAAACAGAAAAATAGGAAATTTAGCTTATTTTTTTCCCTCTTCTCCCCTCCCCTCCCCTTCCCTCCTCTCTCCTTTCCTTCCCTTCCCTGCCCTGCCCTTCCTGCCCTGACCTACCCTTCCCTGCTCTGCTCTGCCCTGCCCTGCCCTGCCCTCCCCTCCCTTCCATTCCCCTCCCTTCCCCTTCTTTTCCCTTCCTTCATCCATCCTACATTAGTGGTGGTGAAAGAGGTAAAATAAAAAATCTAAATATTCTGTGTTGTTTATTCAGTCCAAAAAAGTTTTCTAATCAAGGAGGTGAGAAAGAATGATAATGCTAATATGTGAGGCAACAACAGCAGCACAAAGTTATCCTGTAGCTGAGCACTAGTGAAGTAGAAGTGAGTATCTGACTGAAAAGAACTCCTTTTATATAGTATTAATATCCACTAATATGGGAATATTTTAAATATAGGAACATTTTAAAAACACAGAAAACCATGTCCAAATAAATGAAAACATAATTCACTTATAAATCAATTTTTTGTTTTTTTTTTTTTGAGACAGAGTCTCGTTCTGTCACCAGGTGCCAGGCTGGAGTGCAGTGGTGCAATCTTGGCTCACTGCAACCTCTGCCTCCCGGATTCAAGCAATTCTACCTCAGCCTCTCGAGTAGCTGGGACTACAGGTGCGTGCCACCATGCCCAGCTGATTTTGGTATAAATCAATTTTTTCGAAGAAAAGTGGGATAAGAAAAACAATCGAACTAAGAGAAAAAGAGGGATTGACCCTTGTCCCAAGGCTCTCGTGAATCATAATATAAATTAACACAGAGCTTCTTCTCTGCACATGAGGATAGTAGCACGTGCTCCATTAATTCTCAAAGTATTAATACAATAAAATAATAAATGGTAAACTCCTTTGAAAAGCATAACATTAATATTAATCATCCCCATAATAGCATGCTATGACAAATGTATTTCATTTAGGCAATACTTAGTTCATCACATTTAAAACATATTACTTCAAAGGAAATATTACAAACATCATTTTTTAAAGAAGAAAACTAAGGCTTAGACATATTTTTATTCATCTAAATGTACATAGCTAATTAAATACAGAAATATTTATTTCTAATCCACAATTTCATATGTATGGAAATCTAGTGAAGACTTTTATCTTTCTTTTATCCCCTTCCTCCATTTACAATGGAGGTGTCCCAATCTGCTATCTATTTTTTCCATATACAATAGGGTAGAGACTTGGCCATTAGGGTTTTCTCAACCCATCTCTTAACAAATTCAGTAGTGGTTGACTCTATGGAGGTTAATCATTGCCAAGTGAATCTACCTTTATCCCTCAAACTCAAGGACAGTTTAGACCATTCAAACATACTGGACACATGTCATATCTAACTAGAGCATAAAGTGGTCTCCTGCACGAACTCCTCCATACACTTATAGAAATGCAAGTCTGTTCATTATTAATCTTATGATATGGAAAATAGTTCATTTGTATGGAAATAGCTGAATTGGGATGATGTGTTCCTTGTTGAAAATGAAACACAGATTTCTGATTAAAAGCCAAATCTCTTTCTGAAAAGGTCAAAAACGATGGCTTCAAATAAAATTATTTCAGCTCTATTTTAGGCAGGTCACTGATAAAATGCCCTGTCAAAATATGATTGGTTTCCTGGTGTTTCTGTGTGATTGGAAATTAAGAAAATCTCCTGCCACTTAAAAGTTTTAAAAGTAGATACATATTGAACACCTAGATACATTTTGGATGTATATCGTTTGTGTTTTATAAATATATAAATGAATTTGAAATGCATCAAATAAGTTTTATATACATACATAAAATTATGATTCCAAATTATCCATACTATTACATATTGTATAAATTAAGGTTATAGTGAGCATTATATACAATACCTAATAAAATTGAATATCAGCTATTTTGTGACTCAGCACTTAAACATATGGGTGTGTGTATAAAAAGGACTACATAGATCCTTTAATACTTGCATAAAAATGCATGTGTAAGCAATATTCATAATAACAGAACTGGAAATAATCCAAATGTCCATTAGCAGTGGAGTGGAAATATAAATCCTTATATATTCATAAATGATATACTATAGAACCATGACAGAAGCACACTATAGTAACATGCAAGACAATGGATGGATCTCACAGTTACAGCATTGTACAAAGCTACTCAAACACAAAAGAAGGCATATGTATAATTTCATTCATGTAAAGAATAAACAAATTTTACCTACGGTGTTAGAAGATAGAAAATGTCTCTTGGAGGCTTTGGAAATATTAATTGGGAAGTGTTATGATGAAATGTCTGGGATTCTGGAAATGCTCCCTTTATTGATCTCTGTGCTACATGTATTGGTAAAAATTCACAAGTTGCATACTTAGGAGTTGCGTGTGTTAGTGTAGTACTTGAATACCCAATTAATTTAATCAGAGCTCCTGATTTTGTAATTCTATATTAGAGAGAATAATTCCACCCATTTAGTGCTGACTTGATAGTTTAAGAAGCTTGTGAACGGGCAATCCAGAGTAGCCTAGTTTATATTTCCTGTGACTAGTTCCACGGTAACTAGTAGACAGAAGTAGGGTTTTCACGTTCTCTGTAAACTACAGGAGTTGGCCAGCAGTAAATTTAAAACTGATTTTCATGCATATTTATAATAATAAGATATATTTGAATTTCATTCCAATTATTATACTGTTAAAAGAAAATACATACTCACCACTGTCTTTATTAGAAAAGTACTGTTGAATTATTTTAGTTAATATAGCTTTCTTCTATCTGGAATGGGTTTTTAATCTACAATTACACTCCAACAATAATAATGATTAAACTATGATTATTTAGGTACAATTAATGTTGCATTGCGGGCTGCTTTTTTAATTTTTGCAGAAAGAATAATAAGAAGTTCTTTATTATTGCATTTATGAAAACATTGACTTTTATGTAGGTTATTTTGTATTCGGTTTGTCATGCATGGTGCACCCAGAGATCTTTGAACCAAGCAAGATTTCACAGTTTTCTTTAAATAGCTCTGCTTTCAGTGATAATGGTTTTCATTAGGAAGTTACTGTAAATTATTCCTTTTATTTTCTTGCCAATGTCCTTAACTGTATTTTAATGATTTTGATTTCTAGATAATGATATTCATTCTCACAGACAAAACAGCTCAAATTCCAACTAACTATTTTATGCATTGACTTTCTCATTACATTATCTTTTGATATAGGAAGTTTCTTCTTTCCTGTGATTTTTGAAATCAGAGGGCTTTGACTCTTGATTATCTAAGGGCCGTTCCAATTGAGTCAGCCCAGTTAAGTGGAGTGTGTCACTAATGAAGTCATTTAGATTACAGCCCTGAAGGGGAAGTGGACCTTACCCATAAATCAGGTGAGCTCTCTTGTAAATATCTCCCGAGAAACTGGAGACATAAATGTTTGGATCCCTCCCTTCAACAGTCAATATCAATGAATCAATAAAATTGAAGCACTTTCTCAACTGATGAGAGGCTTAACTACAAATATCTGACTTTTCATAATTTCAACACTATTGGTAATATGTGAAATGCATTGCAATATATGTTATGTACTCTTCAGTTTATTATTCCAAAAGGAAAGCTCAAATTAAGTACACAGTGCCTAAGATGTGGCAGGCACTGTGTACAGTGCCTGAAATGTAGGGATGAATATGACACAGTCCAACGCCTCAGGTAATTTACAGTTAATTGATGAAAGATACTGTGTGTAAAGATTCATTAATCACAAATTAGCATTTAGAGTGCATTACAAAAAATTATATGCAAGACAGCGATGGCAGAAAGGAGAAAGTGAATAACTATAAGAATACTCACAGGTGGATGTGGAAATTAGACAAGGGTTTTTGAGAAATCAAAATCTTTATGTAGCATACCTTCCAATTTCCCTTCTTATCTTTTCTATGTAGCATTTTTTCCTGTCCTATAGTATAGATGTTGTTTATAAGGTATGATGGTTAGCTCAGTGTGTTAACTTGACTAGGGTAGAGGATATCCAGAGAGCTGACGAAACATTTCTGGATGTGTCTGTGAGGGTGTTTCTAGAAAGGATTAGCATTTGAATCAGCAGACTGGGTAAAGAAGATCCACTGTCCCAATGAGAGCAGGCATCATCCCACCCTTGGAGGGACTTCTCAGCCTTTATAACCCTGTGAGCCAAGGCCCATAATAAATGTCCTCTTATATATTCACATACATCCTATTGGTTGTGTTTCTCTAGAGAACACTGACTAACACTGGCTAATTCTTATTGTCACCAATAGACTTCATTTTCAAATTAGTTTAAGTACTTTTTGTTTTTTGTCTGTTTTCTGAATGCCTCTGCCGCTTTGCCAATGATAGATCATCTCTCCTCTTCAAAATGTCTATTCCTGTAGCTTCTGTGCCAAAACCCTCTGCTGGATTAGCTCCTATATCTCTGAGAAAGTTTTAAAAAAATTTTCTACTAAAGGTTTTTTTTTTTCTTCATAAAAATTACCCAAACTGTTTGGTTTTAGCACTTCTCAGTCTACATAGTCTTAACCTAATTACTATCTCTATGATTCCTTGAATTTTGTCTCCAACCTATACCTCTCCACAGATCTCCAGATGTATCTTGGAAAACATTTTTTTTTTATTGTATTTGGGCTCTGTGGTACATCTGCACATCCTACATCCTGCAAGATTGATGCATAGGTACATTTGTGCCATAGTGGTTTGCTGTCTCCACCGCCCCCCGCATTGCCTACATCAGGCATTTCTCCCAGTGTTGTCCCTCCCCATCCTCCTCCATCCCCTCCCCTGCTGTCTTCCCCTCCCCTCCCCTCCTGGCTAGCCATATGCAGGAAGCTGAAACTGGATCCCTTCCTTACACCTTATATAAAAATTAACTCCAGATGGATTAAAGATTTAAACATAAGAACTAACACCATAAAAACCCTAGAAGAAAACCTAGGCAAAACCATTCAGGACATAGGCACAGGCAAGGACTTCATGAACAAAACACCAAAAGCAATGGCAAGAAAAGCTGAAATAGACAAATGGGACCTAATTCAACTTAAGAGCTTCTGTACAGCAAAAGAAACAATCTTTAGAGTAAACTGGCAACCAACAGAATGGGAAAAAATTTTGGCAATCTACCCATCAGACAAAGGGCTAATATCCAGAATCTACAAAGAACTAAAGCAGATTTACAAGAACAAAACAAACAAAACTATTCAAAACTGGGCGAAGGATACGAACAGACACTTTTCAAAAGAAGACAAATATGTGGCCAACAAAGATATGAAAAAATGCTCATTATCATTGGTCATTAGAGAAATGGAAATCAAAACCATACTGAGATACCATCTCAAGCCAGTTAGAATGGCGATCATTAAAAAATCTGGAGACAACAGATGCTGGAGAGGATGTGGAGAAAAAGGAATACTTTTACACTGTTGGTGGGAGTGTAAATTAGTTTAACCATTGTGGAAGACAGTGTGGTTATTCCTCAAGGACCTAGAAATAGAAATTCCATTTGACCCAGCAATTCCATTACTGGGTATACACCCAAAGGATTATAAATTGTTCTATCATAAAGACACATGCACATGTACACTGTGGCACTGTTTATGATAGCAAAGACCTGGAACCAACCCAAATGCCCATCAATGATAGACTGGACAAAAAAATTGTGGCATATATACACCATGGAATACTATGCAGCCATAAAGAACGATGAGTTTGTGTCCTTTGTAGAGACATGGAAGAACCTAGAAACCATCATTCTCAGCAAACTGACAGAAGAACAGAAAGAAAACCAAACACCGCATGTTTTCACTCATAGGCGGGTGATGAACAATGAAAACACTTGGGCACCAGGAAGGGAAAAACACTCACAAGGCTGAGTGGGAAAACATTTTTAAAATATATGCTCACACGCAAACACATATACACAGACACACACATTTTATGAATAAACATTGAAACTAAGTTTTGAAAGGTAAATAAAAGTTGGCAAATGGAATGAGAACAAAGAAAGGTAGTTGACAGAGAAAAAAATGTATGAAACTGGACTGAGACCTAGAAGCATGAAATGACAGTTTGAGTTGTAGAATCACACTTTGCTTTTGCTATTGTATAAAAACACAACAGGCACATGCAGGAAATAATGTCATAAAGATAAAGAGTACCAAATTTAAACTAAAAGAACAAACCAAAATATATATAGCATGCTTAAACATTGGGATTATTTTTTTTAATTCCTACATGAGATGCAGTGTGTGAATGGAGAGTTTTAGGAAAGAAATGACAAGTAATAACAAGGTATGTATGTGTGTGATAGATGAAAATGAGAGAGCTGGAAGGTGCTTTGCCTCTAACTCTATCATTTTCCATCCATCCACCTCCACCATGAGGACCATTATGTTGTCCTCTGCATCTTTTATAACACCTCACCTAAAGTCCAGACCTACTCAGGTGTCAGGCTTAGTCTCCCGCTATTTTAAGAATAGCCAAAAAATCCTCAGAAAAAAAAAAAAGTCTTTAAAATTTTGAGTAGCACACCCTACCAGTAAAGCAAACAGAAAAACACAACTTTAGATTATCCCAGTAAATGCATATTTATTTATATAATATATGCATGTCGTGTAGCAGTGACATGCAATAAATCTTTTAAAACATGCAGTAGATAAATTTTAAAATTATTTTGAAAGGTAAAAGTGTTGTTAACTAATCAATGTCTTTTAAAGATCGTTTTATTAAAATATATATGTGTGTTTTCAGTATACACATTGATTTTTATATAAATATTTGAGTACTTGATAGATATAAAATTTATATATGTGTAAGACCGTGAAACAATTTATAAAATATACACTTAGGCATGGTGCTTATTAACAATGGTGGTAATGTATCTGTATTCACATTTTAAGTAGTTTTTTATATTATTATTACAGTTTTACTGCTTCTTGTTGTTATATCTGATTAGAGTCTCATTTATTCACCACCATGTTTCAAGTGAAGCATTTATGCTAGAATTAGAAGTGTCAGCTCTGACAAATTTTAATGTTAGTTTAGCTTGCATTATTGATATTATCTTCAATTTATAATATCCTTGCAGGTGTCTTTTGAAGTTCTTTTTCTATTTTGTAAGAGTTACCTGAGATGAAATTATACCAAATTGTAAATTCATTTATACAGGCAGATAAAAGCTGCAATACATTGCAATATACTGAAAATAGATAGATAAATGAGGGTACCACTTTGAATCCTTTACCCTTTGAAATTCTGACCAATAGAAGCAGATAAAGTGAAGGGCTTGAAGTATAATTTCAAAAGTGAATTATAAAAAGAGTGTTCTCCAAATACAAAATAAACACTTTTCAAAAATTTTATTCATTTTTATATCTTCTTTTGAGAAATATCTATTCAGGCTTTATGACCATTTTATTTTATTTATTTATTTATTTTACAATCATTTCAATTTTTTTTTTACTGTATTTGGGCTCTGGGGTACATGTGCACATCCTGCACCCTGCAGGATTGTTATATATGTACATACATGCCATGGTGGTTTGCTGTTATCCCTCCACATCCTCCCTTCCCCCCTTCTGTCCCCCCACCTCCATCTCCTCACCTAGCCCTGTGAATGTTGTTCCCTTCCCTGTGCCCAAGTGTTCTCACTGTTCATCACCCACCTACAAGTGAAAACACGTGGTGTTTGGTTTTCTGTTCTTGTGTCAGTTTGCCGAGAATGATGGTTTCTAGGTTCTTCCATGTCTCTACAAAGGACATGAACTCATCATTCTTTATGGCTGCAGAGTATTCCATGGTGTATACGTGCCACTTTTTTTTTGTCCAGTCTATCATTGATGGGCATTTGGGTTGATTCCAGGTCTTTGCTATCGTAAACAGTGCTGCAATGAACATACCTGTGCATGAGTCTTTATTATAGAATGATTTATAATCCTTTGGGTATATCCCAGTAATGGGATTGCTGGGTCAAATGGAATTTCTATTTCTAGGTCCTTGAGGAATCACCACACTGTCTTCCACAATGGTTGAACTAATGTACACCCCCACCAACAGTGTAAAAATGTTCCTTTTTCTCCACATCCTCTCCAGCATCTGTTGTCTCCAGATTTTTTAATGATCGCCATTCTAACTGGCTTGAGATGGTATCTCAATGTGGTTTTGATTTGCATTTCTCTAATGACCAATGATGATGAGCATTTTTTCGTATGTTTGTTGGCCGCATATTTGTCTTCTTTTGAGAAATGTCTGTTCATATCCTTCACCCACTTTTGAATGGGTTTGTTTTGTTCTTGTAAATCTGCTTTAGTTCTTTGTAGATTCTGGGTATCAGCCCATTGTCTGATGGGTAGATTGCCAAATATTTTTCCCATTCTGTTGGTTGCCTGTTTACTCCAATGATTGTTTCTTTTGCTGTGCAGAAGCTCTTAAGTTTAATTAGATCCCATTTGTTTATTTTGGCTTTTGTTGCCAATGCTTTTGGTGTTTTAGTCATTAAGTCCTTGCCTGTGCCTATGTTTTGAATGATTTTGCCTAGGTTTTCTTCTAGGGTTTTTATGGTATTAGTTCTTATGTTTAAATCTTTAATCCGTCTGGAGTAAATTTTTGTATAAGGTATAAAGAAGGGGTCCAGTTTCACTCATGCCTATGGCTAGCCAGTTTTCCCAGCACCATTTATTAAACAAGGAATCCTTTCTCCATTGCTTGTTTTTGTCCAGTTTTCAAAGATCAGATAGTTGTAGATGTGTGGCATTCCTTCAGAGGCCTCTGTTCTGTTCCTTTGGTCTGTATCTCTCTTTTGTGCCAGTACCATGCTGTTTTGATTACCATGGCCTTGTAGTATAGTTTGAAGTCAGGTAGCTTGATGCCTCCAGCTTTATTCTTTTTGCTTAGGGTTGTCTTGGCTATGCAGGCTCTCCCTTGGCTCCATATGAAGTTTAAAGTGGTTTTTTTCCAGTTCTGTGAAAAAGGTCAATGATAGCTTGATGGGGATAGCATTGAATCTATAAATTACTTTGGGCAATAGGGCCATTTTCACAATATTGATTCTTCCTAACCATGAGCATGGAATGTTTTTCCATCTGTGTCCTCTCTTATTTCCTTGAGTGGTGGTTTGTAGTTCTCCTTTAAGAGATCTTTTACCTCCTTTGTTAGTTGTATTCCTAGATATTTTACTCTCTTTGCAGTAATTGTAAATGGGAGTTGACTCATGATTTGGCTCTCTGTTTTTCTGCTATTGGTGTATAGGAATGCTTGTGATTTTTGCACATTGATTTTGTATCCTGAGACTTTGCTGAAGTTGCTTATCAGCTTAAGGAGGTTTTGGGCTGAGATGATGGGGTCTTCTAAATATACAGTCATGTCATCTGTAGATAGTGACAATTTGACTTCCTCTTTTCCTAATTGAATGCCCTTTATTTCTTTTTCTTGCTTAATTGCTCTGGCTAGAACTTCCAATACTATATTGAGTAGGAGTGATGAGAGAGGGCATAACTGTCTACTGCCACTTTTTAAAGGGAATGATTCTAATTTTTGCCCATTCAGTATGATATTGGCTTTGGGTTTGTTGTAAATAGCTTTTATTGTTTTGAGATACATTCCATTGAGACATAGTTTATTGAGAGTTTTTAACATAAAGGGCTGTGAATTTTGTTGAAAGACTTCTCTGCATCTATTGAAATAATCATGTGGTTTTTGTCTTTGGTTCTGTTTATGTGGTGAATTATGTTTATAGATTTGCATATGCTGAACTAGCCTTGCATCCCTGGGATGAAGCCTACTTGATCATGGTGGATAAGCTTTTAGATGTGCTGTTGCAATCGGTTTGCCAGTATTTTACTGAAGATTTTTACATCAATGTTCATCATGGATATTGGCCTGTGGTTTTCTCTTTTAGTTGTGTTTCTGCCAGATTTTGGTATCAGGATGATGTTGGTCTCATAGAAAGAGTTAGGGAGGATTCCCTCTTTTTGTATTGTTTGGAATAGTTTCAACAGGAATGGAACCAGCTCCTCTTTGTGTGTCTGGTGGAATTCAGCTGTGAACCTGTCTGGACCTGGACATTTTATGGTTGGTAGTCTATTAATTGCTGCTTCGACTTCAGATCTTGTTATTGGTCTATTCAGGGATTCAACTTCTTCCTGGTTTAGTCTTGGAAGTGTGAAGGTGTCCAGGAATTTATCCATTTCTTCCTGATTTACTGGTTTATGTGCATAGAGTTGTTTGTAGTAACCTCTGATGGCAGTTCGTATTTCCCAGGAATCTGTGGTGATCTATCCTTTATTATTTTTTATTACATCTATTCAATTCTTCTCTTTTCTTTTTTATTAGTCTGGCTAGCAGTCTGTTTATTTTGTTGATCTTTTCAAAAAACGAGCTCCTGGATTTATTGATTTTTGAAGGTTTTTTTGTATCTCTGTCTCCTTCAGTTCTGCTCTGATCTTAGTTATTTCTTGTCTTCTGCTTGCTTTTGAGTTTTTTTTATCTTGCTCCTCTGGCTCTTTCAATTTTGATGACAGGTTGTCGATTTTAGATCTTTTCTTGTTTCCCATGTGGGTATTTATTGCTATAAATTTTCCTCTAGACACTGCTTTAAATGTGACCAATAGGATTGATTTCAAAGAACATTTTTATTTTTGCCTTCATTTCATTGTTTATCCATTTGTCATTCAGGAGCAAGTTGTTGAGTTTCCATGTGATTGTGTGGTTTTGAGTGCTTTTTTGAATCCTGAGTTATAATTTTTGAGCTGTGGTCTGAGAGACTATTTGTTATGATTTCCTTTCTTTTGCATTTGCTGAGGGGTGATTTACTTCCAATTATGTGATTTACTTCCAATTTTGGAGTAAGTGCAATGTGGAGCTGAGAAGAATGTGTATTCTTTGGATTTGGAATGGAGTGTCCTGTAAATGTCTATTAGGTCCACTTGGTCCAAATCTGCATTCAAGTCCTGGATATCCTTGTTGACTTTCTGTCTTGTTGATCTATCCAGTATTGTCAGTAGAGTGTTAAAGTCTCCAACTATTCTTATGTGAGAGTTTAAGTCTCTTTGTAGGTCTTTAAGAACTTGCTTTATTTATCTGGGTGCTCCTTCATTTGGTGCATAAATATTTAGGATAGTTAGCTCTTCTTGTTGCATTTATCCTTTTACCATTACATAATGCCCTTCTTTGTCTCTATTGATCTTTGTTGGCTTAAAGTCCATTTTATCAGAGACTAGGATTGCTACCCCTACTTTTTTTTGCTATCCATTTGCTTAGTAAATCTTCTTCCATCCCTTTATTTTGAGTCTATGTGCATCTTTGCATGTGAGAAGTGTCTCCTGAGTATAGCACACCAATGAGTCTTGACTTTTTATCCAGTTTGCCAGTCTGTGTCTTTTGATTGGGGTGTTTAGGCCATTTACATTGAATGTCAATAGTGTTATGTTTGAATTTGATCCTGCCATTTTGTTACTGGCTGGTCGTTTTGCCCATTAATTGGCATGGCTCTTCCATTACATCATTATTCTTTGCCATTTGGTATATTTTTGCAGTGGACGGTACTGGTTGTTCCTTTCCCTGTTTAGTACTTCCTTCAGTAGCTCCTGTAAGGCAGGTCTTGTAGTGATGAAATCTCTCAGCAGTTGCTTGTTCATAAAGGATTTTATTTCTCCTTCACTTATGAAGCTTAGTTTGGCTGGATATGAAATTCTGGGTTGAAAGTTCTTTTTTTAAGGATGTTGAATATGGGCCCCCACTCCCTTCTAATTTGCACGGTTTCTGCCAAGAGATCCACTGTGAGTCTGATGGTCTTTCCTTTGTGGGTGACTCAACCTTTCTCTGTGGCTGCCCTTAGAATTTTTTTTCCTTCATTTCAACCCTGGTGAATCTGACAATTATGTGTCTTGGGGTTGCTCTTCTTGAGGAATATCTTTGTGGTGTTCTCTGTATTTCCTGGATTTGAATGTTGGCCTGCCTTGTTAGCTTGGGAATGTTCTCTTGGATAATATCTTGAAGAGTGTTTTCCAACTTGGATTCATTCTCTCCATCACATTCAGTTATGCCGATCAAGTGTAGATTAGGTTTTTTTCACATAATCCCATAGTTCTTGGAGGCTTTTTTTTTTTTCATTTTTTTCACTCTTTTTTCTCTAACCTTGCCTTCTCATTTTATTTCATTGATTTGATCTTTTGTCTCTGATATCCTTTCTTCTTCTTGATCGATTCGGCTGTTGAAACTTGTGTATTCCTTGCAAAGTTCTCGTGCTGTGTTTTTCAGTTCCATCAAGTCGTTTATGTTCTTCTCTAAACTGGTTATTCTAGTTAGCAATTCATCTAACCTTTTATCAAGGTTCTTAGTTTCTTTGCACTGGGTTAGAACATGGTCTTTTAACTCAGAGAAGTTTGTTATTACCTACCTTCTGAAGCCAGCTTCTGTCAATTCTTCAGATTAATTCTCTGTCTTTATTTGTTACCTTGATGGTGAGGAGTTGTGATCCCTGGGAGGAGAAGAGGTGTTCTGTTCTTTGACGGTTTCATCCTTTTTGTGTTGTTTTCTTCCCATCTTCATGGATTTATCTCCCTTTAATCTTTGAAGATGGTGATTTCAGGAGGAGTCTCTGAGTGGACGTTTTTTTCTGTTGAAGTTGGAGCTGTATCTTTTTTTGGCCTGTACAGGGAGTTGCTGGGCTCTCTCAGATTCAGTCAGGTTGTTGGGTGGTTGGGCCTTCCCTGGAATTTGTTTGCAGGTGAGATTGGCCCTGCCTTCCCAATGGCGTCTCTCCTTCCCCAGCTGGATCTTCCTGGTTGGGGTCAAGCTGGTGTATATGCTGCCAAGCTCTCTAGATAGGGCTTCAGTTTGAGCTCTGTGGAGGTGGGGCCTGCCAGGCCTTATGGTCTGTTTCCCTGCTTTCCACTCTGCCTCCCTCTGTGGGATGGTCCATCCTGCTGGCCTTAGTCCAAACTCCCACCCAGGTCCCTGTGACAACTTGGTGCCCAGCAGACTGCTGCTCAGATTTGCATTGACTACCCACAGTGCCCCACCATCTGGCAGGGCCCCCTTGGATCATGGGTTGCATGAGGGATGAGGTAAGCACAGGATCCGAAACAGAGCACTGAGGGGTGAAGTCTCCTAACCCCAGATAGCAGATAAATAACATAGCTTCATCCTTTAAGGGTTTTTAAGTCTCTGAAAGATAATGCAGAGAGCATAACAAAGTCAAGGGAATACATGGAATTCTCTTCAGACTTTTATTATTTTCTCAACAGGTTATTGTGGACTTATTTTGTGTTGTTTGGGAAATAGATTCCAATCTGCATTTTTATAATATTATTTATATGGGGGAGAGAGAGAAAGAGAGACACAATGAAGTATATAAAAGTAACATAACCGAGGCCCGTAAGGTTACAGTGTGACACAGAGTAGAATATGACAAATCTTCCTGGAAATGCATTAGGAAGAAATTCAAAGAGAAAGTGATACTTTAAATTTTGATAATTAGAAAACCTTCTTGAGGTGGACAAGATGGAGAAAAGCATGACAATTGAGATAGCAGCAGAGGCCAGTGTGAGATTTTAAACATCACTACATGTTTGGGGGAATGGATGTGGTTCCAGGTGTGAAATGGTGCATGAGAAAAAGGAAGGCTGGAGAAATCCACGAAAGACAGAATAATGTGAGTCTTCTAAGTCACATGAAATATTCTGGACTTTGTCAATGACAGACATCCTCTAACACACCGCAGGCCCTCTTCATGAAGGATGGAGATGCCAATGTGGCTTTTTCCACATCAGAATCACTGATGACTTCAATTATACAGTCCTGACTTCAATGGACTTTTGATATATACATTGTTCACAATGCTATTAGCTTAGCACCTTCTACATTCCTATCAATTTTTATCAGTAATTATCTTCATTATTGCTATCAGCTAATTGGGCAGGTTGTAAATAGACCTAAAGTTCATTAATCTTAAATCTTTAATAGTTAAATATTGTTATCACCTGGTACCAAGGGGTTGCTATAGGGCAGTATGGAGAAAGTGGGTAGAGAATCATTGTTCAAGGATTGTATTGGATTCTATTACATACTTGATCACTTTGGATGAATCGTTCCGTCTCTGCTTGCCTTTATTTCATCATCAATAGAATGGAAATTAACAGTTTCAATTCTTCTCACAGTTGCCTTTAAGAATTAAGATCTAATGGATACACATAGGCAAAAGATAAACTGTCGACTAAGGATAAGAATGAAATGTAGGGGCTGGGTGCGGTGGCTCATGCCTATAATCCCAGCACTTTGGGAGGCCGAGGCAGGTGGATCACCTGAGGTCAAGAGAACGAGACCATCCTGGTCAACATGGTGAAACCTCATCTCTACCAAAAATACAAAAATTAGCTGGGCATGGTGGTGCACGCCTGTAGTCCCAGCTACTCGGGAGGCTGAGGCAGGAGAATTGCTTGAACCCAGGAGGCGGAGGTTGTGGTGAGCTGAGATCGCACCATTGCACTCCAGCCTAGGTAACAGTAATGAAACTCTGTTTCAAAAAAAAAAAAAAAAAAAAAAAAGAATGAAATGTTTACAACTTAGCTATTTAGCTAAAAGCATTTCAAAAAAAAAAAAAAAAAGTAGACAAACAAAGACTAAGCAGATCTTTAATAGCCAGGTTGACAAGTGCACCTCTAGAGATTTTTCCAGAAAAGATGAGGTCCCCAGTGTGAGTAGACTCATCATGTCTTCACAACTGATATGAACAAATATTTTAAACATCTAGCTTTGTTCCCAAGTGTTCCTTACCTGGCACCTTTGAATTGCAATGTGATTTCTCAATTCTGTTTCTACTCATGGAGGGGAAAAGTATGAGCCAAAGGAAAAACTCTTACAATCCACAAATAGCTGCACTTACAATTTGCAGTGACAAAACTAGAAGTCTGAGTTAAAGTCTTGGTTACTTATGAACTTACTTGTGGGTGTCCTTCTTCGAGTCTACCTTTATAAAACTCATGTCGTCTTTCTCATTAATGTGACTATTGGTAAAGATCACATTGCTCTTGCTAAATGAACTGCATGTCTTTTGTGTTGATTTGTTTTGGTGGCAGTCCTAGTCCAGAGACTGTATACATGGTTTCTTTCATATCTCAAAAGGAGCAATTACTTTTGTGTTAATTATTTCACAAGATTGATATGAGGCACCAGAAAGTTGAAAAGTAACAAATAAAGTAGGCTAGATTACTGCCACTGTATTAAAATTTCACGTAAGTGATCATAATTAGTCCATTACAATTTGTGCATTTATACCCTCTAATGTCAAAATCACTAATATTCAATATTTAAAAGAATTATTCTACTATTCTACTAGATATTTTTTCTAAAGAATTTTCCTAAAAAATTAAATACTAAAATTAAAAGAAATAAGAAATAAGTCTCTTGTAGAATTTTAACCAGTATATTAGTGAATTGATACAAGAAAAATAAATTAGGTAATAACTTCATTAATTTACATTTAACACAGTTTCATCCAGGTTCTGCAGTCTTTTAATATTGTGAAAGAATATATCATCTGAACACCCTTTTGAGTAACAGAAATGCGTGCCATCATCATTACTACTTAAAAATGTTAAGAATATTCTAAATAGTCTAAAGAACTCAGGATATTCTAAATTTATAAATAAGGTCATGATAGTTAGGGGTATGCCTTTAAAATATCACATAGTAGCAGTACTGCTTACCAGGCCTGACAAAAGATTATTTATCTGGAAGAATAAATCTAGGTTTGATGTTTTAATTTAGTATTTGAGCAGAGCTCAGTATTGTGAAGTTTCATATTAACTTGTGAATTTATTTTCAGTAGTAAAGATAAGCCCAGGAATAGATTTTTATTGCCTGAAATAGGATTGACTTATTTTAATCTAACCCTTCCTTCCTTCCTTCCTTCCTTCCTTCCTTCCTTCCTTCCTTCCTTCCTTCCTTTCTCTCACTTTCTCTTTTCTCTTTTATGTGCTGCAAATCTCTCATTCTCCAAGTGCTCTTGGCACTAGCTTACTATTTTTACTGGTTCCATCACTGATGATTCTAATAAATCTTTGATCTTTGGTCTGTGCAATATTTTATCTATTGGTACAGCTCATGTTTTAAAGTGTTATATGTGTATATATACACATATATATGCATATATGTGTGTTTATATGTGTATAACCTATGATAGTGTTTGGATCACAAAAAGCACACAAAATATTAGCTATTAGTATTATTCTCTTGGTAGTATAACTTAGAGATTAAAGATATAGATTTTAGAATGAGACACACTGGATTCAAATTCAAGCTTTGTGTCATATAAATTATGTAAATTTTATTCTTTAATGCTCTCAAAATTCCTATGATTAATACAGACAGTGACAGCAACTGCCTCCTGTGATTGTTGTGAGGATTAAATACCATTAAGCATTTTAAAGTTCTTGGCAAAATTCTGATATTTCTTTAATGTTTAATGTTACTATTATTCAAATAAAAGGAAACTGTTCTCGGAATGTGGATGCAATAAATACTGACTGTGATGGATTGTGCAGTACTGTATTTACAAGAGAGTAGAATAACACTTATGCTTCTATAGCCATAATAACTAGAATAAAATTACCTGTGTTTTAGTAGATCTCCCATCAAATGCCACTGAAGTTGGTAAAGAAACATTTCCCGTTTTCTTAATGTGCAAATTGCTGAAATGGATTTTCTTAAGTGAAAGATTTCTACTCCTAAATCCTTTTAAGTATGTCCTAGTTCCCAGAAGAGAGATTTGAAATTGCTCCCAAGCACCAGACACACATTTCAAAGTGCAATATTCAGTGAGCCCTTCAGAATCTGCTTAATAATGAACACTTGTGTGTGGACATGAGGCTAATATACTTGATATATTGATTATAGTCCTGCTGAAATATGAACGTTTTCTGCCTAACCAAGTGTCCTCAAGAAAGAAATGTAGAATCTCTGCCTGGACCAATTAGAAGGTGCACAAATTTGACTTGTCCTACCACATCCCAGAGTTCATACTGATAAAAGAACTGAAGACACTCATTGAATTTTCCTCTTTTTGCTTTGCCCTTGTGCAAATTAAGTAAAGAATGACTGACCAAGGGCCAGGAGGCATGCCTGTGATTAACTAAGAGAAACCCTTACAAAGGCAATGTCGATCAGAGTGGAGGAGAACCAGGGTTTCAACAAATGGATTTCAATATGAGCTAGAAAAAAAGCAGGCTAGGATGAGAGGCAGAAACAAGTAAATAAATATCAGCCTCATTCCTCACACAGTCTGCCATGATCATGCTTGAAAATAATTTTAAACATAAAATGGTTTTCATCTACCACCCAACTTGTTCCTAGACACCCTCTCTACTGCCAGCCTTCGTGTGTATAATATTAACCTAACACAAGAGCAATTAGGAAGATAACCTACCACCCAACATGTATACCTGTATGAGAGTGAGAGCACATGCTGTTAAGTTCTCTCTGATCAAGAAACTGTTGTTGGTTATTATTTTTAATAATCAATGTGGTTTTGTAGGAGACAGCCTTTATTTTTACACCATTGTGCAGTCACATATGCTCTGTGCGGCCTTGGGGAACTTCCTTAAGCAATCTAGGCTCAGTCAGTTTTCTTATCTATGAAGTGTTAATAATATGACCAGAACTTGCAAGAATGCTGTTAACACTAAATAAGAGCAGAAATGTTGAGATGATTTAGTGAGGTGATAGATGTAAAAACACAGTTCCTGACACTTAATATATAGCAAATTGATGTTAGTTTTCTTTTGTTAATCTGTTATGGCTTCCTACTAATTAATCTTAATGAATCCACATTATTGTTCTCTCATTATTAGCACAGCCCTCATGGCAGTCTTTCCTTGTATACTTATTTTCTGAAAGAGGTCTCTCAAGATGTGTGGCAATCTGAAATATCAAATTCTGCCCTCTTCGAAAGACCCTGGGCAAGGAAATATTTCGTAAGGCAATAATTTGTCTCTCTATGCTGAAGCATACTTGACTGATCTAGAACAGACTGATTCCTGAAGCATGATCGTCAGGGCTTCCTTATCATCCATGACCTTAATGGGTACGGTTTTTACTTTTGAGAAAAACTTGTAAGCTCAGTGTTACATAAGGAGCTGGGAGACTAAGTAGAATATCACACCCTGGGAATACCCCACCATGCAAATCATGTGGTTTTATATAAGCAAAAAGCCAAGTCACTGAACCACATAGGGTGTATCTGCTTTATAATATAGAGCGAATGGTCTGTGGTCTGATGTTATAAAGAATCTACTCCTACCTTCCAAGTCCCTTCATCTCCACTAGTTTAATCAAGAGTGGGTCTCAGAGGAATTTACTTGAGTCCTAAAGCATGTGTTCTGCCATGTTCCAGAATTTCTCAATATTTTAACCTGGCATCTTTGTCTGCTAAATCTAGGATGTGCCCACCATCTTGCACCTGACATTTTAGTAGTCATTACCTGTGCATATGTATACTTTTAAATATGGCAATTCTTTATTTACTTATATGTATTGGCTGGCTCTTAAACCAGAATATTCTGGTTTACTTTTTCTCATTATGTTAAGAATCTAGACATTTGTAAGGTACAACTAGTTGGTTAAATTTCCCTAAATGAGACTTAAATTGTGATATATTTGATCTAATAGCCAGTATTTGAGAGAATTTTTTTTAATGTTGTTTGTTTTGATTTTTTTTGAAATGGAGTTTCACTTTGTTGCCCAGGTTGGAGTGCAGTGGGGTGATCCTGGCTAACTGCAACCTCCACCTCCCAGGTGTAAGCGATTCTTTTGCCTCAGCCTGCCTAGTAGCTGAGATGACAGGTACACACCACAATGCTCAGCTAATTTTTTTGTATTTTTAGTAGAGACAGAGTTTCACTATGTTGGCCAGGCTGGTCTTAAACTCCTGACCTCAAGTGATCCACTTGTCTTGTCCTCTCAAAGAGCTGACATTATGAGCCACCAGACATTCATGAGATGGTGAAGATGACCCATCTTATGGACGTTTATTGGCTTTTTCTTTCTAACATCCTGGTGCTTGCTGACAGCACACATGGAAAAAGTTGTCAAGGCATCTGAAATTGAGTCTTCTGTGAGCTCAACAACTTGAAATTCCACACCCTGGAGCTGATGTGACAGTCATAACTGCTGGGTGCCCAAACTGAGCCCCTTATTGGTGTCATTCTACCGAGGGAACATACAAGACATTTCACAGAAGGTCAATTACTTTTGTCCATTTTATTTATGGAGAAAACATTGATTTGTGTTTAGGGAAATATTCTGGAAAGTGATTTGTGGTTCTACCACACAAATCCCTAGCCAGCATAAACATTCTGCCTCATGAATTGGCATGGAATTTCACATATGACCACCTCTTACCAAGATATTCATTTTATGGATAAAGAAGCCTAGCAATGGGCTGAGACTCATGAAACTCTCTGCTATTTCCTCATCATAATCATTTAATTGAACACAAAGCCAACTGGGAGACAACACCCTCACAGGCTAATGACCTTTCCTTTAAGATGCAATATAAATCTCAAACTAGCTATCCAGGGTCTGGTATGGTTTCCCCATAGCTAGAATACCAAAGAGGTGGTAGGTGGGAGCTCTGTGTCTCACTATTACATGTGATACAATGTGTAAGAGACTTTTGCTCCTTGTCCTCTCAACCATGGCTTCAAAAGTTCAAAAGTCCCGATGGCTGAGGGAGGATGGCTCCCACCATGAAACACATCTGTGCTTTTAAAAACTGAATTTTGAAACTGAGATCTTACCATTTGGGGTTCTTCACATTACTGAATCAAAAAGCAGAGCAGGGGTCAACTGAAGTGGCTGGTGTGATTGATTATAAATACGATGGAGAAACTGGATGAGTGTTACACAGTGGGTGCAAAAAGAAGTATGTGCATATCCTGCAGGATTTATCTCAACACCTTGGAGTGTTCTTATTTTTAGTAATAAAGGTCAGTTGGACATTGTGGCAACCAAAATAAAACAAGCAAACAAAAATAATCACTGCTTGGATTTTCTGAAAATTGAGTAATTAGAAAAGCTTCTGAGAAGTCTAGGATGTAGAAAAGGGAAACAGGAACATAAACTAGCAAGAGAGAAAGATAGCTACAATTATTAGTTGGCTTCATGACCAGCTACACAAGCAGGGACTTAGTGACGATGCTTGGGTTAATTTTTTTGTTCATTCATGAAGAACACTGGTGATAGTCAACATCAGTCAGATTTCAATATGAGGAATGGAGTATTTTGGAATTAATGCCACCATGATATTGATTGCATTTGTTTCACATGCTTTGAAGATATGTTTTTACTTCCAAAGAAAGGACAAGATCAATGTTGCAAAACAAAATAAATGTTCTATACTCTATATTCTCTGTTGTGCCCATAGATCTGTTCTCCGTCCTTCTCTGCTTGGCTTTGTGCTCTGGAAGGAACATAGCTGTTGATTGTTATTCTAGGCTTCTTGTCCTCTGTCTTCCATACTCATAGAACGGCACAGCCATCTTATTCCCAGAGTCTATTCTCTCAAAATTAGCAATGAACATGATTTTCTATCCTCACAGATCATCAGTCAACCTTTCTATCGGAGCTACTAGCTTATGAGTTTGCAATATGATTTAGGGCTCCTAATAGCTTCCTTCTCATTCTAACAATGCACTGAGTGCTGCACACATCTTGGGATTTTCAACACTGTTCAGACCTATGGAAATAGTCCATTTTTTAATCTTCACCCAAGTAAACCCTCTGAGTGTGCCATCTGTTTCTTTAAGGGATCATTTGGGGACCCAAATATCTGGTGGATTCTATCTAGTAATGTTTTAAGATATTTTCATTTGTAGTTATAAGTGACACTAATCTATTGTTTTCTTTGTGTGCAATTTTGCCAGATTTTGCTACTACTCTGCTGCTCCATTCTGTCATGACTCTCATTGAGTTTTTGTAACTCTCTATAAATAAACTGAAGATTTCACAGGAAGCTGCAAAGACAGGATAGAGAATGTCCATGTAGCCTTCACCCAGATTTAGCCATATTATTGATTTTTAAAGTTGGCTGATTGGTTGTATCCAACTTTATTGTTTTTCTTTGCAAACCTACCTATTTTCCATGATACTTTGCCCCTTTTTTTTATTATACCAAACCTGTTTATTTTTATAGCACTTTATGTTTTAAATGTGTAATTTTTTTTTAAGTTTTGTGGTATTCAGCATCATGTTTGATGTGTTTTAAGATTCTTGTGCATGGTGGATTACTTGGTCATATGATCTGTAATTTTTGAGCATGCATATGAAACCATATTTACCCATGGCTTCTTTTTCTTTAACTCATCTTTCCCCTGGCTGTGATAGTGTTTCTTTTACCAGTGGTGAAAACATACAAGGCTGAAGCAAACTTTATCCTTGCCTCCTCAAAGGAAAGAATTCAGCTGAGGGGCAGAAGTAGGTTTAAGGCAGAGGGAGAGACTGAGACAAGTTTTAGATCAGGAGTGAGAGTTTACCTAAAAGTTTTAGAGCAAGACTGAAAGGAAGGAAAGCACACTTGAAAGAGAGCCAAGAGGGATACTTGAGAGACACGAGTGTGCCATTCAGCCCTTGACTCAAGGTTTTGTACATTGGTATGATCCAATGTTCTATTCTCCCTTGATCCTTCCCTTAGGTGGGCTATTGCTCACCTTCCACGTGCACAGTGTTGGTCACACTCAGGAGCGTGACTGCATTTGTAGTGCATTTACTAGAGTTGTGCATATACTCTCTTGGAGCTATTTTTTTTTTTTTTTACTGATTGAATATCCTCAAAGAAAGGTCATACATCTGCCATTTTGCCTCTCAGTGCATATGCTTGAGCCCACTGACACAACTCCTGAGATCTTATCAGAAAGTTACTATCACCAGCTCCAAGTATTTTCTATCTTTTGAGCAACTGTCTTCCATTGGCACCAGGTGCAATCAATTATCATTTCAGAGAGCTAGTTTGACAACCACCTGACCATCACCTGATGATCACCTGTCATTTCTGGGATGGCTCTCTGCTGCCCCCCTCATGTCTGCCTAACTACCTACTCTAACATTTCTAGAGCATGGATGTTGAAAGCCTCTTTTGGGTTCCCTGGGTAATCATTGCTCTGAGCCTAGTTTTTAAATTAATATCTCACCTTGGGTGACCCAAGTGCAAAGTTTGATTTTATCCACGTGGAGTTTGTATTTCTCAATGGAGACGTCTTTTACCACTCATTTACCTGATGCAGGGCAAATTTTCCTCAGGGCAAACTTTCCTCGGGGCTTTCCTATAGTAGCGGACTCCTTGTTAGGCTTTCTATTCCCAAGAGGGCACTTCTTTCTGGTTTCAGACTTCTGCTGAGATTTCAGTTTCAGATTCCCACTTCACATGTATCTAAGGCCAAATTTTCTCCCCTTGTACGTTGTTAATTCATTAGATAAATAACAATTTTTGTATCATTCTCAGACTCATTCTGTATTAGTTTAGAAGCTGACTATGTTGTCTTCAAGTTTTCCTTTGTGTGATACCTGATAATATCTTCTCTTTCTTTTAAACTCAGCTAAAAATTACACCTTAAAGATATGCTATGCTTTCTATGTGTTTACATAATTATGTATACTTTCCTATACATAATTTCTTAGTCTAGTTTTTAGAATCTAAAAAGCATCTTCTCATGAAATCATACTAGAGATTATTCAATTTAATTCAAGTACAGTGTTATTATATATTTACCTATGTCCTACATGCTTACATCAATAAGACCGACCTGACTCTGTATGAACATGTAAGATTTTTCTTTGAAAATCATAAATGAGAATATTTCTCTTTCTTTCTAGTATTGTCTACAGGCCTGAAGGAAATTCTTTCTCAAGTTACTAACATTTGAAGAAAAGGTAACTTTCCGCTCCACATTTCCTAAGACAGTCTTTGGTTATTCTCAGTTATTAAACACGTATTGGGTATCTCTCTGTTTATACCACTCTGCTGAACAATACTAAGAGAGGAAAAAAAGCAATAGAGCAACACTTTCTCTTCAAGTCATTAGGAGAAAGAAATGATTCAGGTGATCCATTGTAATAGAAGATACAATTTGTTAAGAGTTGTAGTAGCAATAAAAAGTGCTTTACCTTGGCAAAGATGATATTTTCCTAACACAATTGTTACTAGACTTCATGGCAATATCTAAGAAATATCATGAGAAAGAAAAAATGGAAAAGAAGCCTAGGAGAGAAGGGTAAACCAAAGCTCAGAAGTGGGAAAGGACAATTAGCAGCCCAGGAACAGGGAGAAGCCCGTAGTCTGAATGTGTGGAGTTGGGTAGAAGACATAAGTTACTTTAGGTCCTGGTGAAGTTTGTGTAACAAGAGAATGATTTGGATGTTATTTTAGAGTCAGAGCTGCAAAGACAAAATAGAAGCAATAGTGGAAATATAAAATCGTCTAAGTAAATCCCGAAGGTCTGAAGATTCATTTCTGTTGGCTCTCTTCAGACAATGTGTGTATTGTAATAAAAACTAGTTTCCTGCTCTTCTGGGTAGCTGTTGATACGCAACCTAGGAAAACACAATTATCTATTCTATTATGACTGTGAATTCACAAAGAGGGGAGGTATTTACCGAAACTTGCATTCTAAAATTCTAGTGTTCAAAAGCAATTACAAGTATTATTGTTATTTTGCATTTATATAGCTGTATTTTATTTACAAGAGCGTTTACAATTGTGTGTATATCTGTGATATTTATTTGCTTTCTCTTTATGCAATCCTGTGAAGTGTGTCAGGGTTATTGGCCTTACTGTGCAGATTAAACATCAGAGGCAATTAAGATTTGAAGGGAGTTTCAATTTATTTTTGGCTTTGGAAGAACAGTTCACAGGTAACAAGAAGTCCATTTAAAAGTGCAAAAGATGGGTTTGCAGAAGATAGCAATAAAAGAAAAATAAATATATTTTGCTTCTAGTAAATTAAGATAAGCCCCATTTCACATTAAAAGCATTTTTGAACTCCGAATCCTCCTTTTCCATTAATCAGGAGAGTGTAATGCACTTCCTTAGCCCAAAGGATTTTGATGCTGAGACTAAATGAAAAAAGAAAGGCACTCTGTAGGCTTGGCAAGTAAGGAAAAAAAGGAAGCAACTGGTAGAAATTGAAGGATGTGTAAACAACAAAAATCACCAAGCCCATCATTCCTCAAAAAGAAAAAAAAACAGTTATACAGTAAGAAAACTACTTCACAGTTCCAATGCAAAAGGATGGATTTAGACTAAAACAATAATGAAACAATTGATATTTTTATCAATTCCCATGGATACATTAGATGTTGCTTGTCCTGAAAATCCCAATATCTATGTAAACACACAAAAAAGGACAGGCAAAAATCTACAAATAGCCTATGCCAAGGAAGAAAAAATAAAATAAGGACTAAAGTTTTCATCTAATAAAAATACTACCCCCAAATACCAGCTACAAAACAGACAAAATTTTTTAAATTAAATATTATCAGATATTTGAAGATACTGAAAGCATGTAAATCTAGAAATTTTAAAAACTCAGAACAAAAATGAACAAATGGAAGGAAAGTATAAAACCAAAATTAATTCAGGTTTTCAAGAAAAATCAAAGAAGAGGACACAATCACAAGGGTCATGAAAGCTGAATCCCAAGATAATAAAGGAAGAATGGATTTGACTGAAAAAGATTGAGGGGATACTTCAAAATATGCAAAGGTTTTAGAACATGAATGTAGAATGGGTAATAAACATCAAAATAATGTGAAAGAGAAAGCAAGCATAAACACACAAAAATAAATAAAAATACTTGGGGAAGAACAGTGAAACTATATACTACTTGGTAACAGTACAAAGTTGGCCTTCCACATCTGTGGGTCCCATGTCTGAAATTCAGCCAACTCTGGATGACAAATATTCAGGAAAAAAATTATAAAAAATAAGTATATAACAATAAAAACACATAAAACCAATGCAGCATAATAATTGTTTACATGACATTTTTACATTGTATTATTATAACAAATCTAGATATAATGTAAAACATACAAAAGGATGTGTTTAGGTTGTATACAAATACTATGGCATTTTACATCAGGGACTATTACATCTTCAGATTTTGGTATAAGGAGGGATGAAGGTTAGGGGGGTGTCCTGTAAGCAATGCTTTGTAGCTACTGAGGGATGACTTTATATAGAACTACTATTTAAAATTATAATATAGGGTGGGCGTGGTGGCTCATTCCTGTAATCCTAGCATTTTAGGAGACCGAGGAAGATGGATCACTTAAGCCCAAGAGTTCAAGACCAATTCAAAACACGATGTCTACAAGAAATACAAAAATTAGTCAGTGTGGTGTTGTGTGCCTGTAATTTACCTTCTTGGGAGGCTGAGGTGGGAAGATAGCTTGAGCCTGACAGGTAGAGGTTGCAGTGAGCCGTGGGCAACAGAATGAGACCCCATAATATATATATATATACATATATACAAATATATATACATATATATGTATATTTATATATATGTGTCAACTGCAATGTGTCTTGTAGTTCTATGTAGAATAAGTGGTTATTTTATCTTAATAGAACTAGTAGACAATGAAGATAAATGTAATTATCTAGGTCCTTATACAAAACAAACGTAACAGTGAAAGAAAACAAGGAGTAGATTGATTTTGCAAGAGCATTAAGGAATGCAAGGCAACAGCAGAAAAATAACTTCAAGGAACTCAAATATGTGAGCAGAAGAGCACATCGACCTAGAAATAGAACAAAAGTATCATGAATTTCTCCACCAAGTCATTTGTCCCCACTAAAGTTAACTATTTTGATTTCTATCCTCAGAGACCAATCTGCCCTCTATCTGAGCTTCATATAAATGGAATCATACAGCATGTGCTCTTTTATTTCAGGCCTCTTTTGCTCAACTGCATGTTTGTGAGATTCATAGCATATTGTTGTTTCCATTTTCATTGCTATATGGTTACACAGCACTTTATTTCTACATTTTGTTGTTTGTAAATATTTAAGATAGTTCTGTTTCAGGTATTAGAAATGGTGCTACTCTTTGTGTACATATCTTTTGTTGGTCATGTGACCCCATTTCTGCTTGTATATACTAAAAGTTGAGGTATATTGAGAGTGAAAGGTCTGGGTCACAGGAGATTCTGCCAAATTATTTTCCAAGGGAATTCAACCAATGGTCACTTCCAAATGTCACATGAAAGTTCTAATTTTCCCACAACCTTGCCTTCTGTCTTCTCTGTAGCCATTTGGCAGATACGCCAGTGAGGTCTCCTTCAGGTTTTTCTTTGCATCTTCCTAATATGACTAAGAAGACGGAGCATTATTAAACACATTTACTTATGATTTTGATTTCCTCTGTTTCGAAGTAATAGATGTTTGTAACTTTTTCTCATTTTCAACTTGTTTTTGGCCTTTTTTAAAAGTTATGTGTCATTTATGTAATCTATACATGAAATACTGCAAAAATGTTTATCATAGATATATTTATTTCAAAACACATGCAAACATATGTAATTCAACAGTTTGAATTACAGTCTTGCTAGTCTGTAGCTTGGCTTTTCATAATCTTAATAATTTTTCTAATAATTATATGTTTCTGATTCTAGTAAAGTTAACTTTTTCATTCATTTATCCTTCATGGTCAGTGTCGCTTTAAGAAAATTTTGTTAACCCTTGGCCATGAGAATATTCTCCTATTTTTACTCTAAGAGATTTATTGTTTTATCCTCCACTGACATTTAGATCTCCAAAGCATCTGAAAAGGATTTTTCTTCATGGTGTAAGGTTGGGAAATTTTTCTCTCATGCTAAATATCTCTTATTTCCAGCACTATTTCTAAAAAAAAAAATCAAATATTTGTTCACTGAACTGCAGTGGATGCTTATTAAAAATCACATAATCATATTTCCATGGATCTGTTTCTATACTCTTTTCTGTTCCATTGCTACCATCTTTCTCTGTAAGTACGATGTTCAATGTCTTGATTTGGGGGTGTAGGGAGTTTGTAACTGTAGTTTCAAGTGCTTTAAAAATTTTGACACAATTCATATTATTTTTTTTAATTTAGTAGGATTTTTCCTTATTTCTAGTTACTTATTTTAAAATGTATTATTTTATTTTGAGACAGGGTCTCACTCTGCCCCCAGGTGGAAGTCCACTGGCAGGATTACAACTCACTGCAGTCTCCACTTCCTGGGCACAAACGATCTTCTTATCTTGGATCCCCCAAGTAGCTGGGAATACGGTCATGCACCACCATGTCTAGCTATTTATTTTTTAGTATAGAATGGATCTCCTTATGTTGCCTAGGCTAGTATTGTACATGTCTTTTGATGAACATTTAGTTACATGTTAAAATTGTTGGCACAGCTGTGCACATTATATACAGTAACATTTTTTTCCCATCTGTAAGAACTGTAATATGGTAAACTTACATTCCTAGTGTTGGCTACTTGTACCTTTCTTCTCTTTTGTTTTCAGGTGATCAGACTTGATGGAGTATATCAATTTTATGAACTTATGAAATAAAAAATATGTGGCTTATTGCTAACTCAACTCTATTTTTGTTATCCATTCTAAATTTTCACCCTCCATTTTTATTTATTTATCTTTTTGAGATGGAGTCTCACTGTGTTGCCCAGGCTGGAGTTCAGTGGCACAATCTTGGCTCACTGTAACCTCCACCCGCTGGGTTCAAGTGATTCTTCTGTCTCAGCCTCCCCAGTAGCTGGGATCACAGGCATGAGCCACCATGCCTGGCTAATTTTTGTATTTTTAGTAAAGACAAGGTTTTAAGCTGGCCATGCTGGTCTCCAACAAACAAACAAAAAGACCCTGTAAGGTAGCATTTCTAGATTAGGATAAACAAAGAACATAACAAAATGAGAAATGTGGAAATTGGATTATAAATCCTCAATTTTCATGCCCCCTCTCCAAAAAAATATGAGAAACAGGGCCAGGAGCGGTGGCTCCTGCCTGTAATCCCCAAAATTTGGGAGGCCAAAGAGGGCAGATCACCTGAGGCCAAGTGTTTGAGACCAGCCTGGCCAACATGGTGAAACCTTGTCTCTACTAAAAATATAGAAATTAGCAAGGGATGGTAGCTAGTGCCTGTAATCCCGGCTACTCAGGAGGCTGAAGCAGGAGAATTGCTTGAACGCTGGAGGTGGAGGTTACAGTTAGCTGAGATGACGCCATTGCAGTCTACCCTGGGCGACAAGAATGAAACTCTCTCAAATAATAATAATAATAAAATAAAATAAAAAATAAATAGAGAGAAACAGCTCGTGGAAATTTGAACATGACCATTAATAAGATAATATCATGAAAATATTATTAATTTTCTTAGGTGTGTTAAAGAGATTGTGATGTTATAGGAAAACATCTTTACAGAAGAAATATAGTTAAATATTTAACAGTTTATTACTATGATATCTCGAACTTACACTTAAGCGGTTTTGCAAAAAAACTCATATAGGTAGTATATATACATATGTCTTTGTATGTGTGCATATATATACATATGTGTGTGTGTGTATATATATATATATATAGAGAGAGAGAGAGAGAGAGAAAGAGAATTGTTGCACCATTTTTTTCAGCTTTCGTGTTTTTAAATAAATGTTATCGTACATGCTAATTGAGAGATATTAATACATACATTTACTTGTCTAGCATGAAACATAGTTTAACTTTACTTTTTTAACTGCTGACATTAAGTACTACCTTATTATTGGCTGATGCTGATTAATTCCTTTCTAATAATAAATGTAATAAATATAAGAATTGATATTAGATTGCACATTTTTATCTAAATGTCAACTTTTTAAAAAGATAATTAAGCAACAATTTGCAAATATTCCTTATTTTACAGTATAAAAGATGCTTTTATATGCCACTTTTATTATAGACATGCTAGAAAAACTATAAACTTGTGTAAAAAAAAATCCTGAAAAGTCATTTAGTAAAATATAAGAATGGCATCATGTAATGGTGTACCTCTTAATTTTAATTAAGAAAATCTACCCTTAGGAAATATTTAGGGATAATTTATTTACATCTTTTATAAGGATATCCTCTATGAAAACACTTAAATCTTTAGGATATAGAATTTTAAAAAATATATATTCCAAAGGATGAATTCTATAGAAGTATTAAAATCTTTGTTTTACAGAGCATCCAATCAAATGAAGAAATACTTGATATATTATTAATAATTTATATATATTATAGGAAAAAATACGTTTCTCGCATTTTCTAAAATGGTGTATAATATTCTATTTCTATATGTGCATATTTTAAATATGAAATTATATTAAAAAATTAACAGTGACAAATGCTGGGTAATGTTATTGTGGGTTAAATGGTTTGTTTCTAAAGATGTTTGTACTGTTTGTATATTCTACAATGACATGTTTCACTTAAATACCAGGAGATTAAACATTCTACACATGAAATCCATTTACAGGACCTTTAGTTAAAATAATCCTAGGGGTTTGCAACTGTTTTTAAATACACTCACACTCTTCTCTCCATTTACTTCAAGAGAATGTTTGTTTTCACCACATTCTTCTTGAATCTCCATAGCTTTTCTAGAAAGCATAGTCAGTTATTAAAAGTTTAAATAGAAATGGACTTTGGATATCATCCAAGATAGTTTCTTCATTTTACCACAAAGGCTCTGTCTCTAGGTCAAGGGATGATCACACCTTTAAAGAATTCAGAAAACTGAGAGAGAAGATTTCCAAGAGGATGGAGGAAATAAAGTCATACCCAGTCAGGCCAGAGAATGTCAGGCTCTGAATTACCCAATAAGTTTTTAATTCAGACCAGAATATATCTGTCTGGCATTGAATGTGGCTATGAACTCTGATCACTATAAAGTTTACATTACTTTTATACACAATTTATACTCGAGTGTCATGAGAAAATTTTACTTCCAATCACATTAAAGGTTAAGTCCATAAAGGAAAGTTTATATAACAGTAGGATCTATATACATCTTTTGTAGATGACCCACGTGGCCCCATGCTGATGTATGGGAATAAACTTCAAATACATCAGGTAAAGTAACTTCAGCCAGAACAAGAAATTATTCCTTTTCTCTCTGTAGATATTGCTTGTCCCTCTGGCTCATATTGAAGTCTAGAATGCTTGTTAGTGCTTCATCCAGTCTGCAGCATTCACAAACGAGGAAAATAATTCCAAAGAGCAATTTGTCCAATTTTATCAGCATATAATTGAAAGGTAAATGTGAATATTATATTTTTGGTGTAGTGTATAAAGAATAGCATCTGACCTAATGTATGGCATTTTTCCTTGTATTAAATAAAGACATTTGTACTAACTGCAATTGGGTCTGCAGAATGGAGACTTTTCTTTAATCATATTGATCAAAGAGTAAGTGCTTTAAAGAAGAGAATCCAGGAAGATTTTTGGCTGGTTCATATAGTTTTCTCGCTCTGTCTTATGTTTGTTATTATTTCCTAATTATTAAGTGCTGAGTTCTTGTACAAAAGTCTGTAAAACATTATATGACTTTAGGTAATGGTGTTTAAACTGATGTTTTGTCATTGATCTTGCTTTATCTAACATTTGATACTTCATTAAGAAATATTAACAAGAGTTAACAGCAAAGGTATCATAAGGTTAATTTGAGAGTACTCCACTCTTAGATTAGCAAGTATAATAACCCAAATTTGCACACAAATAAATTCAGTCATTTTTTGATGAATTCTTGAGGAGAGATAAAACTAGAGGATTTCTAAGAACCCTATAAATTTACAAATTTATTTAAGTTCAAACTTTTTTGAAACCTTTTTGAAAAGATGCTACACAACATAGAATTACCATGACATAGCAATTCTACTCTGAAGTATACCCCAAATGATTAAAAAAATAGACTCAAAGAGATTTTTGCATAACAATGTTGATATTAGCACTATTCATATTAGCCAAAAGTTGGAAACAATTTAAGTATCCATCAACAAATGACTGAATAAACAAAATGTGATACATATCATGCAATGGGACATTACTCAGCCTTAAAAATGAATCAAGTTCTGATGCATACTACAACATGGAGTAACCTTGAAAATATTATGCTAAATGAAATAAGCTTGACAGAAAAGGACAATATTGTATGATCCTACTTGTATGAAATATCTAGAATAGAAAATTCCTAGACAGAAAGCAGATCGGAGGCACCAGCGATCAGAGAACGTAGAGAGTTTTTGCTTAAGAGATACAGAGTTTCTGTCTGGCGTGAATAAAAGCTTTTTAAAATAGATAGCGGTGATGGTTAAAAACCATCATGAATAAAATTAATGCTATTGACTTGTACATTAAATATGGTTAAGTGGTAATTTAAATAAAATATATGCATTTTAATGCAAACACAGAAGTGTGCAATAAGTCACTGTGGGCTTTGGAAAAATAACCAGGGGCTTATCTCAACACTGATATGTTCAAGATTTAGCAGATAATAAAATGTCAACTTCAGTTTTAAAAATAATTTCTAATGTTTAATTTATTTATAACTTGTACGCCTCCAAATATTCTGATTAAAATGATTATAGTTTTATATATGAGATGAAAATATGAAATAATAAATAGAAAGCACATAATACCACACCTATCATGTAGCAAATGTTAAGTAAATTTTAGTTTCTTCATTTTTCCTTCATATAGTACTGTGTGGGATAAACACTTAAGACTGAATGAAAAGTTTTTAAATCATCTTAGAAGGTCTGTGTCCCCTAACATAGCTTTAACTTGTTAATGTTTTCAAAAATAATGAATTCAAGGAAGTGGTGATTAAAAGTGTTTCTGTAAGCATTTATTGAAGGTGTTTAAAACATTATCAAGCATCTTAGAAAGCTAGTTTTCATAGTTAGGATTTTTCCAGTGTAATAAATATTTGTTTGTTAGACACAGTCTATAGAAAGTCAACGTATCACCCCCCCAAAAAAATATTCTAAATTATTAACCCTTTACAACTGCTCAAAGAAAGTTCATTTGAAAAATATTACTAACACAATAGAAATGTAGATAAAATAACAACTTTGTTGTGTAACTCTCCTTTGAATTAGTAACATTATTAATTAATGGAATTATGCTACCTTTAAAAATTGAGAGAGGAGGCAGAAAAGATAGCAGAGTGGAAGCTTCCACAATAGTTCTCCCAATAACGACAAAAATTTAACAACTATCTACCCAAAAAAGCAACTTCATAGGAACCAAAAACTACGTGAGCACTTATAGTACCTGGTTTTAGCTTCATATCACTAGAAGAGGCATTGAGGAGGTAGGAGAAAAACAATCAACAAAGCCATCCTTTCACTATCCTTGTCAGAGACAGCATGTGCAGAAAGAGAATCTGAGTTCTTAGGAGAGGGAAAACGCAGGAATTGTGAGTCATTGCATTGAACTCAGTGCTGCCCTGTTAGAGCAGAAAGCAAAACAGGAGCAAACTCAGCTGATTTCCACTCATGGAGAGAGCATTTAAACCAGTCTTAGTCAGAGGGGAATCACCCTTCTCAATGGTGGCATGTTAGCTCCTGAAAACATCACTATCCTGGGCTAAAGTGCTCTGTCAGAGACCCTCTATAAACTTGAATCTTGAACCTAAACAAACTTGAAAGGCAGTCTAGGCCAAAAGTACTGCAACATTTAGGGGAGTCCTAGTGCTTGACTCAGAGCCAGTGGACAGCGGAGCATGCAACCTACTGAGACACCAACCAGAATGGCTAAGGTAGTGCTAGGATTATACCGCCCCTAACCCCAGGCTGCATAGCTCATAACCAAAGAAGAGATCTCTTCCTTCTGCTTGAGGAGAAGAGAGAGAAGAGTGTGGAGAACTTTGTCGGCATCTTGAATACCATCTCAGGTACAGTAGAAGAAGGCATGGGTCAGAGTCATGAGGCTCTTGCTACAGGTCCTAGCTCATGTCATAAGACATTTTTAGACACACTCTAGGCAAGAAGAGAGCACAATTTCTTGCTAACTGACACTCTCATGGGCCCGGAATAACAAGAAGTAACCCAGATAGCATTGTGTGGGACTTTGATGAGACTCAGACTTGCTGGCTTCAGTTGATACTTAGCACATTCTCAGCTGTAGTGGCTAAGGGAGAGATTTCTTCTGCTTGAGAAAAGCAGGGCAAAAAGTAAAAGAGACTTTGTCTTGCACTTTAAGTACTAGCTTGGTCACAGGGCATTAGAGCACCAAGCAGGCTCTTGGAGTCTCCAATTTCAGGCCTTGGCTCTTGAGCAGCATTTCTAGACCTTCCCTGGGCCAGAGGGGAGCCCACTGCCATGAAAGATGAGTTTCAGGCCACACAGCATTGATGACAAGCTCACTGAAGAGCCCTTGGGATTTAAGTGAATGTTGGTGGTAACCTGGCATGACTCCCCATGGGCCTGTGGCCATGGGGCGAAGATCCTCTGCCAGTGCAAAGGGGAGAGACGAGTGGGAGGACTGCATATTTTGATTTAAGTTCCAGTTCAGTTTTAGTACAGCAGAACACAGTAGACTTCTAAGGTTTTTGACTGCAATTCCTGGCTCCTGAACAGCACCTCTGGACCCACTTGGAGCCTGGGGGAACTTGCTGTCCAGAAAAGAAGGACACAAGGATGGCTGGCTTCACTATCAGCTGATTGTAGAGCCCGAGGCACCTGAGTGAACATAAGTGCTACCCCGATAACTGTTGCAGTGAGTCTTGGGTGAGACCCTGTGCTATGCTGGCTTCCAGTCTGACTCTGGGCAGTTTCAATGGTAGTGGCCACACAGGTGCTTGTGTCACTCCAGCCCGATGTCCAGGTGGCTCAGAACACAGAGAGCAACTCTGTTTGTTTGGGAAAAAGTAAGGGCAGAGAAGAAGAGTCTTTGCCTGGTAATCCAGAGAATTCTTTCAGATCTTGTCTAAGACAATTAAGGCAATACATCTATGTGATTCTGCAAGAGCCACAGTATTATTCGGCTTGTGGCACCCCCTAAAGCAGATACAGCTTATATCACAACACTCAAGTCCTTTTGAATATCTGCAAAACCTTCCCAAAGTGGACAGGCACAAACAAGTCCAGACTATGAAGACTGTAATATTAATATATACTTAACTCTTCAATGTCCAGACACTGACAAACATCCACAAGTATCAAGACCACCCAAGAAAACATGACATCACCAGATGAACTAAATAAGGCATCAGAGATCAACTCTGGAGAAATAGATATGTGACCTCTTAGAAAATTTAAAGGAGTTGTTTTGAGGAAATTCAAAGAAATTCAAGATAACACAGAGAATAAATTAAAAATTTTGGCTGGATGAGGTGGATCATGCCTGTAATCCCAGCACTTTGGGAGGCCAAGGTAGGCAGATCATGAAGTCAAGAGATCAAGACCATTCTGGCCAACATGGTAAAACCCTATCTTTACTAAATTACAAAAATTAGCTGGGCGTGGTGGCACGCACCTGTAGTCCCATCTACTCAGGAGGCTGAGACAGGAGAATTGCTTGAACCTGGGAGGCAGAGGTGGCAGTAAGCTAAGATCACACCACTGCATTCCAGCCTGGTGTGTGGTGACAAAGCAAGACTCTGTTTCAAAAAAAAAAAAAAATAAAGAATTTTATCAGACACATTTAGCAAAAAGACTGAAATAACTAAAATAAATGAAGCAGAAATTCTGGAGCTAAATAATGCAATTCACATACTGAAAAATTCATCAGAGGCCTTTAGACAAAAGAAGAAGAGTTCTTAGAAAAAAAAAGAGAGAGAAGATCAAATAAATAAAATAAGAGATTAAAAGGAGACCATAAACTGATACTACAGAAATTCAAAGGACCATTAGTGACTACTATGAGGAACTATATGCCAATAAATTGGAAAATCTAGGAGAAATGGATAAATATCTATACACATACAACCAAGCAAGATTAAACTATAAAGACATCCAACACCTGAACAGATCAATAACAAGTAACAAGACTGAAATGGTCATAAAAAGTCTTCCAGCAAAGAAAAGCCCAGGATCTGATGGCTTCACTGCTGAATTCAATCAAACATTTAATGTAGAACTATCACCAATCCTACTCAAACTGTTCTGAATAACAGAGGAAGAGAGAATACTTTGAAACTCATTCTGTGAAACCAGTTAAACCTGTTATCAAAACAAGAAAAAAACACATAAAAAAAAAAAAAAGAAAACTGCAGGTCAATATATCTGATGAATATTGATGCAAAAATTCTCAAAAAAATACTAGCAAACAAAATTCAGCCACACATTAGAAAGATTATTAATTATGACCAACAGTATCTATCTCAGGATTACAAGGATCATTCAACATAAGCAAATCAGTCAATGTGATACAGTATCAATGAAATGAAGCACAAAAGCCATATGATTAGTTCAACTGCTGCTGAAAAAAAGCATTTTATAAAATTCAATATCTATTTATGATAAAATTTCTCAAAAAACTAGTTATAGAAAAAACATCAATGTAATAAAAACCATATATGAAAGACCCAAAGCTATTATCATGCTGAATGGGGAAGAACTGAAAGTCTTTTCTCCAATATCTGAAACACAGCAAGAATGCCAACTGTTGCGATCGTTATTCAACATAGTGATGGGAGTCCTAGCTAGAGCAATCAGAAAAGAGAAAGAAAGAAAAGATATCCAAATTGGAAAGGAATAAGTCAAATTATTTTTGTTTGTAAATGATATTATATTTGAAAAAGAACTAAATACTTCACCAAAAAATATTTAGAACTGATACACAAATTCAGGAAAGTTGCAGTATACAAGTCATCATACAAATATCAGTAGCATATTTATATGCCGCCAGTGAACAATCCGAAAAAGAAATCAAGAAAACAATCTCATTATGATAGCTACAAATAAAACAAAACGCTGGAATTTAACTTAAGCAAAGAAATGAAGCATCTCTACAATGAAAACTATAAACTATTGATGCAAGAAATTGAAGAAGACACACAAAAATATTGAAGATATTCCATGATTGTGTATTAGAAAAATTGATATTGTTAAGATATACATAGTACCTAAACCAATTTACAGATTAAGTGCAATCCCTATCAAAATACCACTAACAGTCTTCACAGAAATAGAAAAAAAACTATCCTAAAATTTATATGGAATCACAAATTACCCAGAATAGCTAAACCTATCCTAAGCAAATAGAACAAAACTGGAGGAATCACATTACCTCACCTCAAATTATATTATAGAGCTATAGTAACCAAAAACGCATGATATTGTCATTAAAAACAGACATGTAGACCAGTGGAACAGAATAGAGAACTAAGAAATAAATCCATACATCCATTTTGAACTCATTTTCAACAAAGGTGCCAAGAACATACACTGGGAAAAGGAGGTCTCTTCTTCAACAAATGGTGCTGGGGAAACCAGATATTTCTATACTGAAGAATGAAACTAGACCACTATCTCTTACTATATACAAGAGTCAAATCAAAATGGATTAAAGACTTAAATGTAAGACTTCAAACTGTGAAATTACTAAACAAAAACTTTTGAAAAACTCTCCAGGAATTGGATTGGGCAAACGCTCCTTGAGCAATATTCCACAGGCACAACAACCAAAGCAAAAATAGACAAGTGATATCACATTAACTTCAAAAGCTTTTGAACAGCAAAGGAAACAATTAACAAAGTGAAGAGACAACCCAAAGAATGGGACAACATATTTGTACACTATCCATCTGACAAGGGTTAATAACCAGAATATATAAGGAGCTCAAAAAACTCTAGAAGAAACAAATCTCAAAACCTGATTTAAAATGGGGAAAATATTTGAAAAGACATTTCTCAAAAGAAGATAGACAAATGACAAACAGGCCAATGAAAAGGAGGTCAACATCATTGATCAGCAAATCAAACCTACAATGAGATATCATCTCCCTCCAGTTAATATGGCTTTTATCCAAAAAACAGGCAGTAACAAATGGTTACAATGATGTGGAAGAAAGAGAACACTTGTATACTGCTGGTGTGAATGTAAATTAGTGGAACTGCTATGGAGAACAGTTTAGAGGTTTCTCCAAAATCTAAAAATAGAGCTAACATATGATCCAGCAATCCCACTCATAGGTATATACCCTAAACAAAGTTATTCAGTATATTGAAGAGATATCTGCACTTCCATGTTCATTGCAGCACTATTCACAATAGCTAAGATTTGGAAGCAAAGTAATCGTTCATCAATAGATATATGGACAAAGAGAATGTGGTACATATACACAATGGAATACTATGAAGCTATAAAAAGGAATAGAATCCTGTCATTTACAGCAACATAGAAGAAACTGAAGGTCATTATGTTAAATGAAATAAGCCAGTTTACAGAAAGACAAACATTGCATTTTCTCACTTATCTGTAGGTGCTAAAAATTAAACCACTTTAACTCATGGAGATAGAGAGTAGAAGGATGCTTATTAGAGGCTGGTAAGGGTAGTCAGGAGTGGGTGGGGGGAAAGAGAGGATAGCTAATGGGTACAAAAAATGAAAAAGAAAGAAAGAAGAAAGAAGGAAAGAAAGAGAGAGAAAGAGAATAAATTTTATTTTTAATAAATAAATAAATTTCCTAGCACAATAGAGTGCGTATAGTCCAAAGTAATTTAATTGTGCATTTTAAAATAATTTAAAGTGTATAACTGGATTTTTTTAAACACAAAGTATAAATTATTAAGGTGAGAAATGCCTTGTTTACCCTGATGTGATTATTACACATTGCATGCCTGTGTCAACATACCCTATATAATCAATAAGCATAAACAACTACTATGTACCTACAAAAATTAAAAATAAAAAAATCGGCTGGGCACGGTGGCACATGCCTGCAATCCCAGCACTTTGGGAGGCTGAGGTGGGTGAATGATGAGGTCAGGAGTTTGAGTCCATCCTAGCAAACATGGTGAAAACCCATCTCTACTAAAAATACACAAAATTCACTGGACATGGTAGTGGGTACCTGTAATCCAAGCTACTCAGGAGGCTGAGTCAGGAGAATCTCTTGAAACCAGGAGGCAGAGGTTGCAGTGAGCTGAGATCAGGTCATTGCACTCCAGCCTGGGACACAGTGTGAGACTCCATCTCCAAAACAAAAAAGTTTAAAATTAAAGATAAAATTAGTTAGAGATTTTAATGAAAGAAAGAAATCAAAAGAAATCACATGATCTCAAATAAGAAAAAGTGAGTATTAAAAATGTGAAAGGGGACTAACTTTTTAATGATAGTAAATTTTAATGTGAAGCTGTAATATTTATAACCTATTTAATGGGCAAATAGTATATGCCAGACATGTTAATGAAGACAAACTTAAATTTTAAAAGCAACATTAAATATTTTCTGCACAGCAAAGTAAACAACAAAAAAGAAAATACAAACTACAGAATGGGAGAAAATATTTGCAAACTCTATATTTGATAATGGACTAATATCTGAAGTATATAAGAAACTCTTACAACTAAATGGCATGAAAATGAATAATCTAATTAAAAATTAGAAAATAATCTGAATAGAGGCCAGGTAGATCACTTCTGTAATCCCAGCACTTTGGGAGTCTGAGGAAGGTGGGTCACGAGGTCAGGAGACCGAGACCATTCAAGCCAACATGGAGAAACCCAGACTCTACTAAAAATACAAAAATTAGCTGGGCATGGTGGCCTGTGCCTGTAGTCCCAGCTACTCAGGAGGCTGAGGCAGGAGAATCACTTGAAAACTAGAGGTACTGAGCCGAGATCGTGCCACTGCACTCCAGCCTGGGTGACAGAGTGAGACGCCATCTCAAAATAAATAAATAAATAAATATAAATAATCTGAATAGAAATTTATTCAAAGAAGACATAGAAATGGCCAACAGGTACATGAAAAGATGTTCAGTATCATTAATGATCATTGAAGGGCAAATTATCACCTCCCACCTGTTAGGCTGCTATTATCAAAAAGTCAAAAGGTGTGTTTTTTTTTTAAAAAAAAGACAGTATTGCTCTTGTTGCCCAAGATGGAGTGCAATGGAGTGATCTCAGCTCACTGCAACCTATGCTTCCCGTGTTCAAGCGATTCTTCTGCCTCAGACTCCCAAGTAGCTGGGTTTACAGGTGCCCAAAACCACACCCAGATAATTTTTGCATTTTTAGTAGAGATGAGGTTTCACCATGTTGGTCAGGCTGGTCTCGAACTCCTGATCTCAGGTGCCTTTAGGCATAAGGTTGTCATTTTGAAGAAAGGGTTTAAGGAAACTGACTCTCATTACTTAAAAGATATGAGTAGAAACTTTAAGAGACTGGAGGCAGATATATAAGCTAAACTAAAGACAGTAGAAATAGAATTAAATGTCTGTGGCTTGTAAAGGTCGGAAAGAGGAAGTGGAGATGTATACACCACATACACCTATATATATACATAAATACATATACACCTATATATGTACACATAAATACATATATGTAATATATATATTACATCTTATAATAATGCTATATATACATAAATACATATACGTAATATATATATGCACATAAATAATATATATACATAAATACATAAATACTATATATACATAAATACATTAATACTATATATACATAAATACATATTTATATATACATAAATACATATATATAATATATATTATATCTTATAATAATGTAATATAATACATAATGTACGTAATATATATTATGTAATATATATACACATAAATAATGCTATATATACATAAATACATATATTATATATGTATATATTACATCTTATGATAATGCTATACTTACAAGGAATCCTGAAACAGAAAACCCAAACAGTTAAACAAAAACCAATCTTATTCTCCCAAATTTCAATTGAGAGTATTAGAGTGCAAAATAGAAAACTCTGACTTGCTAATCCTAGCTACAGTAGAAATACATAACTTACCAATCGTGTAAAAACAGATGAAGTTTAGGATGCAGATTAGATTCATAGGATTAGAGTAAATGATATAAATTTAATTATTAAAAATATCAATAGAAACAAGTCATCATGAAGTTACAAAAATAGCAAGAATTGGAATATGAGAAAAGTTGCCTGCACTTACTAATGAGGGATTTTATACCCAAGAATAGAGTTTAGACTTTTACATTCCTGAATTAATTAATGCACACTTGCATAGACCCATAATAAGCATTTGAATTTGGTATTTGAGACTGGTATTACGTTCTCTTTCATGCCATGTTTCTTATATTGATTTTTGGGGGGAGGTGTTTTGTGTGTATTTTACTAACGAAAAAATTGTTTAATTATTTTGGCATTTCAGTTTGGTCTTAAGAGCAGCCACATAAATTTTTCAAAATATACATGCTGTATGTAACTATTAACATGTTTCAAAACAATTTATTATATCCCTGTATTCATAATCAGATATTCCTCAGTTTGATTGTCCTATGACAATCAGCAACATGGATGAATGAATAAATGTCTATGCATCACTGTAAATGTTGGATAAAATATCTGAATTCAATTACTAATCTCACACACACACACACACACACATATAAAGTTGTGATTAATACTTCCACAGCACTAAATACTCCACTCCCTTTCGCCATCGATATGAGCATACAAGAAAACATCACCAATGGCTACCACTACCTTTATGCTCTGAGTATCTTGGATTCACATTTTTCTGAGCTCTGAATTTCCAAAAAATTCAATATGATATGCAACATTAATTGATTCTGGATGGTACTTTTTTGCATAATTATGTTTAAGAAGGACCTGTCAATACAATTTGCTCTCAATTGTCACAGTAATGTCAAATAAAATAAGTTCAGGTGCGAAGACAATAATTGATCTTTTCAATTATTATAATACCATCATCCTAAAGAAACACAGCCAAAAAGAGTAAGAAGACAAAAATACCAGGTGCAAAAATTTTGACGTTTATGCTAATACATCACATTGCTTTAATACTTCAATAATCTCTGCATGTGAAAGTTCATCCACATCAAGAATTTTACCTTTTATAAGTAATTTCATGTTGCATTACAGAGGATATGGTTGTGTTTCTGTTGAACATGTGCATTATAATAGAGTTTCAGAGCTGAAGTTATTCATGTGTAGTTAAAGTTGATACTACATCCAAAAATTCCTTCTCTCTGCAGAGGGATTTTGTAACTATGATCTCATTACTATGCCAACATAAAAGATCAATTCAGTTTATCGATTAAGTAGATTAAAGTGTGAGCAAAATTCAAGGAAAGTGCTTTCTCTGTACATTTCCCATAGTATACGTAGGTATCACTTATTTGGTGAAAGGTTTCAACTGCAACTCTTCCACTACCTTCACTTTTACTTAAGTTTGAAATTTGGGGGATATGATGATTTTTATCTATAGTGACATGTTTGTTAGAAGTCTTGCTCCCTCCAGTAATGTTACCCTCTCAAGCTTTCTTGGCTCAGAAATTATCTCTTTTCAATTTATTATTTCTTTAATTTTTTTTTTCTTTTCTGGTCATAGTTCTTTGACATAGTAGCTATTTTGGTAGGAATGAACTAGATATAGGTCAGACATGAGCTTCAAGAGTATCTGCCTTTATAAACAAGTTTCCTGTGCAAGGAACACTGGTTGCCAGGTCAGACACTTAGCCATTAGGCCATCATCCAGGATAAAGAAGTATCTTGTCTAAGTCACATTGTAAATGCCGAAGAATGAATTCCCTGCAGCCCTATCAGGGCAGGGCTAGAGTTTATAGTCACTCTCCTGAAAGACATGTCAAGACTAAAATTATAAGAAAAAAATACAGCAAATAAATGAAGACATATACCTCATGTGACTTAGAGTCAAAAAGGACCAGCCATTTATGACTGGATAACATTAAACAGCAGTATCTCACCTGATGCATAGTGGTCTGTGTAAGCCTTTATCAATAACTTGAAACAGCGATTTGAATATTACGGCTTTAAATAATGTGATGGCTTAAGATTTCATGTGGGTACTATATTTTACTGAGTAAAGGGTCACAGTACTTGCCAGAGAATATTAAATGTAATTAATTTTTGGATTTATAAATATACCAAGCATCTCTTTTTAGCTAAACTTATAATATACACTTAGAAAAATAAAGTGCTACAGAAATTACACAAAAGATATTTGATCTATTAGATATATACCCTAAATTAACATATCACATTTTGCTTTTCAGTTTGTATAATATATGAAACAATCGTGAAATAATTATTTTGAAAATGCAAGTTATTATTCCCTTTCTAAAAGTGAAAAAATAGCCCAGTGTCATATACTTTGTCTTTTAGCATTGCCAAGAATCAGTAGAATTATTTTCTCATTCCGAATTATATTTTATTTCCTACTAATGCCTTCAAAATACTTAAAGTTTTATACGAATATTTAATGATATTCCTAATATTATGCTATATTTTAAAAAAATTCTATGTATTTGATTTTACTCCTATATTTTAACAAATTAGAATTGTGCTATGTAAGAATAACGAGTTGCTTGCTATTATACTATAATGTAATATTGGGGTTTCTAACTCTTTAAATCAAAAAGACATTGAGAATTTCAATTAAGAACCAAGTAGAAAATGTGCTTGTGCAATACATATTATCTCCAACAGAGCAAAGCACATTTATAAGCATCTAGGGAACAGTGAAGTTTTTGTCAAGTAAAAGATAGTAATTTGCAGTATTCCTTATTACTAATCCAAGATTTGTAAGCATCTATGTAATTACCTAGATGTTGTTGTCTTTACTGATTCATTTAATGAGCATTAAACAACAATGAAAACATTCATAGGATCACTACTGACTAATAACCATTCTACTTATTTGCTTTATAAAACTTTAATATTCTCATTCATCAGAGGAGTATAATAACTGCATTTTAAGTGAGAATAACTTATTTCCAAAATGGTAGACATATCCTGCAGGAAATATTTGCAAAGCTTGACTCATAGTTTTGCATCATATTTGAATTTTCTTTACTACTAATAATTTGTAATTTACCAATTCTTTCGCCTATTTTTTACCCCCAAAATATGTTTTGTGGAAATATGTCAGTAGAATCCTGCTTTTCGTACTTTAATGGTAGGTTCATTTGTTTAGATCTTGTTATTTTCCTCCATTTATTTCCAGCTTTAAAAATAAAAATGTGAATTAGAAACAATTTTAATAGAGTTATAATATTGTATATTTTCTGACAAAAGTTATTCAGATAATAAAATAAATTTTTTAAATATTTATCATGTTTGTGCCTTTTACAACCCTTGTTTGGCATTTCTTAATTCATCCTGACAAATCAGCATATATGACATTTTCTCTGAGTAAAGAATCTGATTGTTATGGCTGGAGGCTAAGTATTAGAACAGCTGATATGATACAGTTGAAATCCTCTCTGAAAGGTAAGTGACTCATGAAAGCAACAAAATAACATGAGCAATAAACTATGCCTAAGTTACTTTGACCACCCATCAAATACAAAATTAGCCCTCATATGTGTGTCTTAATTATGTAAAAAGTCTGTTTTTCTGAATCATGCCAGCCTAGAAGTAAAACTGGTGTCATAAGAACAGTTTTTTAAAGAGTATATTTATTAAAAAAGAAGAGTTATGTTATAAAAAACTCTTAAGAAGTAATAGAGAAAAGGAAGAAGACTGGGCATATGATATAAGCAATTAATTCATAAGGGTAATGCAAGTGTTTAATAAATATATTTAAATCATTTCCAACATCATTGATAATTATATAAATAACAAAGTTATGTATACTCTCATAATGCAAAAATGATTGGAATTTCATTGAAAGTTCGGGAAACTAAAGTTCATAAATGACTAGTGGCAGTTAGAAAACATGAATCATAAGTATAAACTTTACACACTCTATGAATTAGTTATTATATTTTCACATATATTACAGGGAAGTCATAGATGTACACAAAAATTATTCACAATCATAAATATGCTATTTTAATTTATAATTATGACAATTTGAGAAAAATCTAAATTCCCAACAGCAGAAGACTGGCTATGTAAATTATGGTATATACATATCATAAGGTAATTAAACCCATTTGCAAAGGAATATTTATTGGCATATTGAAATATTTTTAACTTATTGCTAATTTTTAAAACAAGGCCACAGATAACATAGTGCAGTATTTCCTATTAATATACTTAATGAGGTTTGGGGAAGTGACTGTGACAATAGTCAATTCTAAGCTTAACAGAAAATGAATTTGATACATCCACAAAAATTTCAGTGACTTTTAAAATATACCTTTTATTTTAGAACAGTTTTAGATTTACAGAAAAATAGCAAAGAAAGCATAGAGAGTTCAACCACACCCCACATCCAGTTTCTACTATTATTGACAGCTTAGATTATCATTAACTCAACTCCAGGGCAATTTTTAGATTTTTCTGTTACACAACGTAGTTCTGGACACCATATCACATTCAATTGTCATGTCTCCTTAGGCTCCTCTTAGCTATAAGGGCTTCTCAAATTTACCTTGTTTTTTATGACCTTGACAATTTTAAAGAGCACATATCAGAAATGTAGAGAAGGATTTGTCTGATGTTCTCATGATTAGCCTGTGTTATCAATTTCTGGTAATAGATCACAGAGCGAAGTTTTCATCACATCATATGAAGGGTATATACTACATGTTGATCTTTCTCACCTGGTGGAGATACTTTTTGTTAAGTCCTGTAACATACCTTGCTTTTTTTCCTTTCTATACTGTATGCTTTGGAAGAAAGTCACTATTTATAGTCTATATTTAAATAGTGGATGGTTACTTCTCTTCTACTTGTACATATCTCCATCAGAATAGGCATTTTTGTTTTGCTCCTTTTTTTGTAATGTATTTCCTGCACTAGTCCTAGAATCAGGTATTTACTTATAGATCCTTGGTTCTTTTTATTGGAGAATGATACCAGAAGCCAAGATTTGAGAACTAGGTATGTTTGGTGTTACTGAGGAATCATTGCTTCCAGGCCCTCCTTGCTGACAGAACAAACATATATATGTGTGTATCATAACCCATGGATATACACATAGCTATACATATTTTTACATATAAGCATCTTTATCTCAATTAAGCAAAATGTGTACACATTGGCATTTCTGACACGAATCTACTTAAAGATACGTCATTCCAGCCTCTTTCCCTTGTTTACCTCCATCTCCAACAGTGAGACAACTGGCTCCCTCCATCCATCCCCCATCCATTTACCTGATTCTTCCATTCCAGTATACATACGTAGTGGTATCGCTTTATAGCAAATGACTTTATCAGAGTAGCTACTTATTTTTTCTTTTTCTTTCTTCCTTTTTTTTACCCTTAGTCTTATAGACTCCACTCACTTCCAAAGTTACTCAAGTCACCACTTCTTTAGTGAGAATCCATTACACATGTGTAACACCATTAGATTGTTTTGTCACATTTTACATTTCATCATGGAATCCCTTGACTTTTAAAATACTGCTTACATTAATTTTTACTCATTGTACTGTAAAGTTCTCTGTGATTTGAAAAAGTCCTTAACCAACGGACAATTATAAGATTATACAAGATAGTTTCACCGTCGATGCAGAATAGTCCTGCCAAAATTACCACTGAAATATTGAATCAGCTACACACTGTTCTATAGCTGCAGCAGGTTCTGCTCCAAATCAATCGGCCTCCACTGTGACTGTCTGGATTTCCCTGCCATTCTAGATTTCAGGGTGGCAGTTTGTCTTGAAACTTCTCTTCTCATTGTTCCAAGAAAAATATTGGTTTGGGGTTTGTGCAGCTTTATCTTTTTGTAAAGAGGAAGTGAAGATGAATAAGCTCCTTACATGTTGAAACAAAAACCAGGTTTTCAGGGCATTTTCAGATGTTTAATATAAATGTAAAGAGTTAGTAAGATATATGCATGGATTTGGAACTTCATGAAGCTATCTGGGTGACTGGTATGTTTGTGTGCCCCTTGTACATGGTATTTAAAGCTACTGACATGGATAAGATTGCCTTGGGTAATGACTATAGGCTATGAAAGGAAAAGAAACTAGAATCAAGCCTGACAAGTCAGCCTTTAATAGCCTAGTAGAAGATAAACCAGCAGAGGTGCTGGGACATCAAGAGCATTGAAGGAAATACAGACACATTGATAACACCAAGGACAGTGTATTCAGGAAGAAACTTTCAATGGTATTGAATGCTTCTGTGAGGAAAATAAGATGAGAACTAAAGGATATATTTATCTGATTAGTAGCATAGTACCCTTGGCTGTAATACTAGAACCATTACAGTAGAGTAATGTCAGGTGCTAGAAAGTTTTAAATGGTTAATAAAACAGTGAGGAAGCATAAGCAATGAAATTGTCAAAATAGATAATATTTGAAAGATTCAAGATACTTTGTATATTTAAATATGTTTAAAAAATGTAGTTTAGAAATAATGGTATGATAATATGAAAGAGGAAGATTGTCAAAAATGTGAGTTTTGGGAAAAGTATTTGTGAAATTAGGCTTTGAAATTACAAATGATTATGGAGAAATATTTATCTGAAAATAATAAAATAAAATATTAACAGATATTATTTCTGGTTGGTGAAATTATCTGAATCTTTTTCTTGTTGCTCTTTCATTCACACTGGCACTGATTATATTCCAGTTTGTATTTAGAAAGGAAAAAATAATAAAAACACCAATAGCAACAATGAAATACGTAACAATGAAGATTAAGCTCTTGCTTTTCTCTGATTTAAGATGACATTAATAATAGTCCCAGTCCCAACCTGCATTTGGTTTATATATTAGAAGAGGAACAGATAAAATGTCTAGAGAATCTCAGTATAGGAGATAAACACTAAGGGAGGTTTACATATGAGGTTTTTAAAACACTATAATTCAAATAAAATAATTTGGGGCATAATTTCAATTTTCTGTTTACTCCAACATAGTAGCATCATTTATTTTGGTAGTTTTTTTTTGTTTGTTTTATTGTGAAACTCCTTATTTAGTTTGGTGTACAAGGAATGAGACAACACATTGGCCACTGCTTTGCTCCTCACCCTTTCAAGCTTGATACTGATAGATGAGAGGACCATTGAGAATTTTTAAAACTTGTTTTGATTTTTAATTTTTGTGGATACATGGTAGGCATATATATATATATATATACACATATATATATGTATATGTATATGTATTTATTGGTTACATGATATATATTGATGTCAGCATGTAAAGAGTAATAATTATATTTTGGAGAATGGGATACCCTCACCTTGAATGCTTTTCCATTGTATTATAAACAATCCAATTATATTCTTTTGGTTATTTTACAGTGTGCAGTTTAATTATTTTTTACTATAGTGACACTGTCATGCTAGCAAATGCTATGTTTTACTCACATCTTCTAACTATTTCTTATACTCATTTACCATCCCTACTTCTCCCCAGCCTTCCTCCTCTACTACTCTTCCCAGTCCCTGGTAACCATCCTTCCACTCTCTGCTCCATGAGTTCAATTACTTTAATTTTTAGCTTCCACAGATTAGTGAGAATATATGAAGTTTGTCATGTGGTACCTGGCTTATTTCACTTAATATAATGACTTCCAGTTCCACCCATATTGTTGCAAATGACAGGATCTCATTCATTTTTATGGCTGAATAGTATTCCACTGTGTATATGTACCACATTTTCTTTATCCATTCAGGTTGCTTCCAAATTCCAGCTATTGTAAATAGTGCTGCAATAAACATAGAAGTGCAGATATCTCTCTAAAATACACTTATTTCCATTCTTTTGGGTGTATACCAAGAAGTGGGATTGCTAGATTGTATGTTAGCTATATTTTTCATTTTCTGATAAACCTCTAAACGGTTCTCCCTAGTGAATGTTCTAATTTAAATTCCCAACAACAGTGTATGAGGGTTCACTTTTCTCCACATCCTTGCCCACCTTTGCTATTGCCTGATTTTGGATGCATGTCATTTTAACTGGGTTGCAATGATATCTCATTGTGATTTTGATTTGCATTTCTCTGATGATCAGTGATGTTGAGCATCTTTTTATATACCTGTTTGTCATTAATATGTCATTAATTTTGAGAAATGTATGTTGAGATGTTTTGCCCGTTTTTAAATCAAATTATTAGATTTTATCCTACAAAATTGTTTTAGCTATTTATTTATTCTGAATTAATTCCTTGTCATATGGGCAGTTTTCAAATATTTGTTCCCATTCTGTAGGTTGTCTCTTCAGTTGGTTGACTGTTTCCTTTGCTGTGAGGAGGCTTTTTAACTTGAGGTAATCTCACTATTCAGTTTTGCTTTGGTCTCCTGTACTTGTTGGGTATTACTCAGAAAATCTTTGCCCAGTCCAATGTCCTGAAAAGATTCCCAAACGTTTTCTTTTAGTAGTTTCATAGTTTGAGGTTTTAGGTTTAAGTATTTGACTCGATTCTTGTATATGGCAAGAGATAGTGGTCTAGTTTTATTTTTCTGCATATGGATATCCAGTTTCCCCAACACCATTTATTGAAGACTATCCTTTCCCCAGTGTATGTTCTCAGCATGTTTGTCAAAAGTGAGTTCACTGTAGGTGTGTGAATTTGTTTTTGAGTGTTCTATCTTCTTCCATTCACCTATGTGTCTGTTTTTTATGGCAGTACCATGCTGTTTTGATTAATATAGCTCTTTAATATAATTTGAAGTCAGGTAATGTGATTCCTCCAGTTCAGTTCTTTTTGCTTAGGAGAGCTTTGGCTTTTCTGGGTCTTTGGTGGTTTTATATAAATTTTAAAATTGTTTTCTTTGACTTCTGTGAAGAATGTCATTGGTATTTTGTTAGGAATTGCATTGAATCTGTAGATTGCTTTGGGTAGTATAAACAGTTTAACAATATTATTTTTTCAGTGCATAAACATGGATATCTTTTTGTGTATGTGTGTGTGTGTGTGTGTGTGTGTGTGTGTCTTCTTGAATTTCACAAATGTTTTATAATCTTTTAGAAACCTTTCACTTCTTTGGTTATCTTAATTCCCATGTATTTTATTTTGTTTGTAGCTATTGAAAGTGGGATTATATTCTTGATTTCTTTTTCAAATTACTGTTGGCATATAGAAATGCTACTGATTTTGTATGCTGATTTTGGATCCTGCAACTTTATTGAATTTGCTATTAGTTCTAATAGCTTTTTGGAGGAGTCTATGGTTTTTCCCAAATGTAAGATCATATCATCTGCAAACAAAGATAGTTTGACTTCTTCCTTTACAATGTGAATGCCCTTTGTTACTTTCTGTTTTCTGATTGCTCTAGCTGGAATTCCCAGCACTATGTTGAATAACAGTGGTGACAGTGGGCATCTTTTTCATTTTCCCAGTCTTAGAGAAAAGGCTTTCATTTTTCCCCTATTCAGTATGACACTAGGTATGATTCTGTCATATACAGCTTTTATTAGGTTGAGATATGTTTCTTCTATTCCCAGATTTTTAGAGTTTTTAACATGAAGAGATGTTGAATTTTATCAAATACTTTTTAAGCATCAGTGGAAATGACCATGTGTTTTTGTCCTTTGTTGATAGGATGTATCACATTGATTGATTTGCATATGTTGAACAATACTTGCATCCCAAGGATAAATCTCACCTTGTCACAATGAATGATCTTTTTAATATGTTTTTGAATTTAATTTGCTTTTTTTGGTTGATGATTTTTGCATCAATATTTATCAATTATATTGTTCTGTAGTTTTCTTTTTTTTTTTTTTTTTTTTTTTGATATGTATTTGCCTGGTTTTGGAATCAGGGTAATAATACAGGCCTTGTAGAATGAATTTGGAAGTATTCCCTCCTCTAATTTTCAGAATAGTTTGTGTAAGATAAGAATTATTTTTTTTCTTTAAAAGTTTCATCAAATTCAGCAGTGAAGGCATTAGGTCTTGGACCTTTCTTTGCTGACAGACTTTTTAATAAGGCTGCTATCTCATTACTTGTTATTGTTTCAGGTTTTAGATTTCTTCATTGTTCAAACTTGAGATTTATTTTTTTCTAGCACTTTCTTTGTTTATTCTGGATTTTCCAATATATGGGCATATACTTGATCATAGTAGCCACTAATGATCCTCTGATTTTCTGCAATGTTGCTTGTATTATCTCTTCTTTTATCTCTGATTTTATGTGTTTGAGCATTCGCTCCCTTTTTCTTTTCATAAATTTGGCTGAAGTTAATAGTCAATTCTATTTATCTTTGCAAAAGGTAAACTTTCTGTTTCACTAATCTTTGGTATTCATATTGTTAATTTAATTAATAAATGAAATTAATTTTATTTATTTCTCCTCTGATCTTTATTAATTTTTACCTTCTATACATTTTGAGTTTGGTTTGCTCTTGCTTTTCTGGTTAAGATGTATCATTATGTTCTTTATTTGCAGTTTGGTTTTTAATTTTATATAGCATTTATATCAATAAAATTTCTCTTAGTACTGGTTTTACCATATCTCATAGGTTTTGGTATGTTGTATTTCCATTATCATTTGTTTCTGAAAATTTTTCAATTTCTTTGTTAATTTCTTCATTTACCCACTGGTCGTTTGGGACCATATTGTTTAATTTCCATGTGTTTATATATTTTCCAACTTCCTGTTGTTACTAATTTCTAGTTTGAATCCATTGTGGTCTGAGAAGATGCTTGGCATTCCTTCAACTTTTTTCAATGATGTAAGATACCTAATGCATGATTAATCCTTGAGAATGATCCATGTATTTAGGAAAAGAATGTGTATTCTGCAGCTGCTGAACAACATGTTTTAAAAATATTTATTAAATTCATTAGGTTCATAGTGCAGATTAAGTCTAATCTTTCTTTGTTGGTTTTCTGTCTGAAAGATCTGTTCAATGCTGAAAATGAGGTGTTGAAATCTCTAGCTATTATTATGTTGGAGCCTCTCTGTCTCTTTAGCTCTAATAATATTTGCTTTATATATCTGGGCACTCTAGTGTTGGTTACATATATATTTAATTGTTGTATCCTTTTGCTGAATTGACCACTTTCTCATTATATAGTTATTTTGTCTTGTTTTTTAGTTTTTGTCTTGAAAACTATTTTGTCTGATGTAAGTATGGCTACTCCTGCTTTTTTGGTGGTCCATTGGCATGAAACTATTTTTTTCATTCCTTTATTTTCAACCCATGTCTTCATAGGTGAAGTGTGTTTCTTGCAGACAACAACTTATTGGGTTGGTTTTGTTGTTGTTGTTGTTGTTAATTCAGTCACTCTACATCTTTTGACTAGAGAGTTGAGTCCATTTACATTCAATGCTATTGTTGATAACTAAGTACTTAACTTCTGCCATTTGTTATTGTGTTCTCATTGTTTTGAGTTCTTCTCTTTCTTCTTTCCTTCCTTCTTGTCTTCCTTTTATTAAAGTTTATTCTCTATGGTGCTATGATTTCATTTATTTCTTTTTATTTTTTGTTGTATCTGCTGTATGTCTTTTAATTTGTGGTTCCCACAAGGTTTGGAAATCCTGTTTTATCATACATTATTTTAACCTAATAACAACTTAACACTGTTTACTTAAACAAACCAGCAAAAAAAAAATTAATAAAACTGTGCACCTTAGCTTTATCTCCCTCCTTTTTAACTTTTTTATTGTTTATATTTATATCTTATTTTACTATGTCTTAAAAAGTTGTTGCAGTTATTATTTTCATTTGATCCATCACTTGGTCTTTCTACTTAGGATAAAAGTAGGTTACAAACATCAGTTAAAGTGTTATAATATTCTGGCCTTTTTTATGTAATTACTAATACCCATGAGTTTTGTAAATTCAGATTTTTTTTTTTTTTTGAGATGGAATCTTGCTTTGTTGCTGAGGTTGGAGTGCAATGGTGTGATCTTGGCTCATTACAACCTCTACTTCCTAGGTTCAAGGGATTCTCTCTCCTGTCCCAGCCTCCTGAGTAGCTGGAACTACAGGTGTGGGCCACCACGCCTGGCTAAATTTTTTGTATTTTTAGTAGAGATGGGGTTTCACCACATTGGCCAGTCTGGTCTCTAACTCCTTACTCAGGTGGTCCACTCACCTCAGCCTTTCAATGCGTTGGGATTACAGGCATGTGCCACCACAGCTGGCCCAGATGATTTCTTATTGCTCATTAATCTGTTTTTCTTTCTGGTTTAAGTACTCACTTCAGCATTTTTTGTAGGACAACGTGGTATTCACAGTGCAGATTAAGTCTAGTCTTTGTTGGTTTTCTGTCTGAAAGATCAAAAGAAAATGAAATTCTTCAACCTTTGTTTTTCTGGAAAAGTATTTATTTCTCCTTTCTGTTCTAAAGGATGTTTTGACAGATACACTATTCAAGGGTAAAAGTTTTTTTCTTCCATATTTAAAAAATGGCATGCCCTCTTTCCTGGTCTATATGGTTGCCATTGAAAAGCATGCTGCCATGCATATTATAGCTCCATTGTATGCTATTTGTTTGTCTTGCTGTTCTTAGATTCCTTTCTTCATCCTTGATCTTTGGGAGTTTGATTGTTAAAGTCTTTCAGGTAGTCTTCTTGGGGTTAAATCTGCTTCAAGTTCTGTAATCTTTTTGTACTTGGATATTGATATTTTTCTTTAAGTTTGGGAAGATCTCTATTATCCCTTTTCATAAACATTCCATCCTTATATCTTTCTCTACCTCCTCTTAAAAAACAATTACTTATATTTGTTCTTTAGAGGCTGCTTTCCAGATCCTGTGTGTGTGTGTCATTCTTTTGTATTCTTTTGTCTCCTCTATGTATTGTCAAATAGCCTGTCTTTAAGCTCACTAATTATTTCTTTTGCTTGATTGGTTCTGCTATTGAAAGACTCTAGGCCTGGTAGGGTGGCTCACGCCTGTAATCCCAAAATTTTGGGAGGCTGAGGCGGGTGGATCACTTGAGGTCAGGCATTTGAAACCAGCCTGGCTAACATGGTGAAAGCCCATCTCTACCAAAAATATAAAAAATTAGCAGGGTGTGGTGGTGCCAACCTGTAATCCCAGCTACTCAGGGGAGCTGAGGCCGGAAAATCATTTGAACCCAGGAGGCGGAGGTTGCAGTAAGCTGAGATCATGCAATTGCACTTCAGCCTGAATAACAGAGCAAGACTCCATCTAAAAAAGAAAAAAAGACGTTAATAAGCTCTTCAGTATTCCAATTGCATTTTTCAGTTTCAGAATTTCTGCTTGAGTCTATTCAAATCATTTTGTTAAATTTATCTGACAGGATTCTGAATTCATTCTGTATGTTATCTTGAATTTCTTTGAGATTCCTCAACAGCTATTTTAAATTCTTTCTCAGAAAGGTCACACATCTCTGTTTATTCAGGATTGGGCCCTGGCAACTTATTTAGTTCGTTTAGTGAGGTCGTGTTTTCCTGGATGATCTTGATACTTGTGGATGTTTGTCTGTGTCTGGGCATTAAAAAGTTAGGTATTTATTGTGGTCCTCACAGTCTGAGTTTGTTTTTATTCATCCTTCTTTGGAATGCTTTCCAGGTGTTGAAAAATACTTCAGTGTCATGAGCTCAGCCGTATCTGCATTAGGAGGCATTCCATGCACACTAACACTGTGCTGCTTTTAGACTCATAGAGAAACCACCTTAGTGGTCTTGAATAAGATCTACAGGAATTCTCTGAATTATCAGGCAGAAACTCTTGTTCTCTTCCCTTTCTTTCTCCCAAACAAACATAGTGTTTCTTTATTCTGAGCCACCTGGAGCTGGGGGTGATGTGACACACGCACCCCTGTGACCACCACCACTGGAACTGCCCTGGTTCAGGCCTCAAGTCAGTACAGCACTAGGTCTCACCCGGGTTCCACTGTAACCACTCTCCCTTGTTAATGCATACGTTCACTCAAGGCAATGGAGTTCTACAATCAGCTGGTAGTGAAGCCAACCAGGCTTGATGCCTTCCCTTTAGTGTAGTGAGTCCCCTAGGCTATGGGTAGGTCTACAGTTGCCACCCAAGAGCCAGGGTCTAAAGTCATAAACCTTAGAAGTTTACCTGGTGTTTAATGTACACAAGACACAGTCCTTCCCATTCTTTCCTTCCATTTTCACAGGCAGAAGGGCCTCACCTCACAGCCACCACTATCACAGGCAGTGCTCCCTGGCAAGAGTACTTTCCTGCAACTGCCAATGTCCACTTCTAGCCCAAGGGCTCTTCAGTCAGCTTGCAGTGAATGCTGCCTGGTCTGGGCACTAGGCTCACCCTTCAGGTAACTGGGTTCCCCCTGGCTCAGGGTAGATCCAGAAATGTAATCCAAGAGTCAAAGCCTGAATCAGGAACCCAAGGAGCCCACTTATTTCTTTACCCCACTCTTGCTATGGCTGAGCTGGTACCTAAGATGCAAGAGGAGGTCCCCTTTACTTTTCCCTCTGCTTTTCTCAAGCAGAAGGAGTTTCTCACTATAGGTACCACAGTTGAGAATGTGCTGAGTCTCACCTGAAACCATCAAGTCTGAGTCTCACCCAAGACTCACACGCTATTACCTGGCTATTGCTGCTGGTTATTCAGGGCTCAAGGGATTTTTAGTCAGCAAGTGATGGGTCCTGCCAAGATGAGGTTATTCCCTTCAAGCCAGCAGGTTTCCTCTGGCCCAGGATGTTTCTACTAGAAATTTCATCCAGGAGCTATGGCCTAGAAAGAGAGGTCTCATGACTCTGACCAGTGCCCTATCCTGCTGTGGCTAAGCTGGTATTCAAGATGCAAAACAAAGTCTTCCCCATTATTTCCTCTCCTTTGCTCAAGCGGAAAAAGTCTCGTTTGGAGCCGCAAGCTGTACATTCTGGAGAGGGATACCACAAGCACTCCTTTTGCTTACCTGGCGGGTATCTCAGTAGGTCGTGTACTTCCCAAGTCCACTGTCTCCCAGCCCAGTTCAGCACTAGGAGTCATCTAGGTGTTGTAGTTCTTGTGGCCTAGACTACCCTTTAAACTTACTTAGAGGCCCAGAGTATTTAGTTCATGGTGGTAAAGCTTGCTGGAACTCAAATTCTGACCGCTGAGATGAGTGAGTCCCCTCTCTTGGAACTTTTGCTGAGTTCAGCAAAACAGGGTGGAACTCAGCTGATGCCTCCTCACAAAGGGAATATTTAGGGCTGGTTTAAATGTTTCTTTCATTGAGAGGCATTAGCTGAATTCAGCCATGTTTTGCTTCCTGCTGTGACAGGGCAGCATTAAATTAAATGCAAAGTTTCACAATTGCTGCACTCCTCCTCTCACAAAAGCACAGATGCTCCCTGTCAAGCAAACCTTGCCAGGGGATATGGAGAAGGGGTGACATCAGTGATTGAAGACTTTTTCCTACCCTCCACAGTGCCTCTTTCAGCGATGTGAGATTAAAATCAGGTACTGTGTGTCTCACCTGATTTTTGTTTCTTATGAAAGTGCTTTTTTGGTTAGATAGTGGTTAAACTGATGTCCTCACGGGGCGGGGGGGAAGATAGGTGAAACTTTCTATTTGCTTATTTTACTCTACCCCTATATATAATTGTTATGAACTGAATTGATGGCTGTAGAAATGCAGATTTTATTCAAAGTTTTCTTTTTTTTTGGGATGAGTCTCACTCTGTCGCCTGCCCAGGCTGGAGTGCAGTAGCGCAATCTTGGCTCACTGCAACCTCTGCCTCCTGGGCTCAGGCAATTTGTCTGGCTCAGCCTTCCCAGTATCTGGGACTACAGGCGCGGGCCACCACCCCCAGCTAATTTTTTTGTGTGTTTTTAGTGGAGACGGGGTGTCACCATCTTGGCCAGGCTGGTCTCGAACGCCTGACCTTGTGATCCACCCTATTCGGCCTCCCAAAGTGCTGGGATTACAGGCCTGAGCCACCGGTGCTGGTCTCAAAGTTCTTTACCTACATTGCCATTCAGTCATAAGCTCTGCCTGCCTGTTCTTTTTCTCTTTCTACTAAAGTTCTCTTTCTTCCTCAAAAGATGAAGTTATGAAGCCATGAGATGAGTATTTTTTCCCCTTTTACTCACAGGCAAAGCATAAACACATGTTTTGTCATATAAAATAATTTTAGTACACATTACTTTAATAAAAATGGGTGCTACTCTTTGACATTTGATTTGATTAATTTGAGTATTCACTAAGGGGTAAACTGTATGTTACAGATAATATTCAGAAATCTGATGCTTTCCTTATTTTTTGGACTTATTTATGCCTCTAAGGAGCATAATTTTCACTTTTAAATTGTTTTCTAACGTGTGTATTCCAGTTACATTTTAATAGGTATCAGTAAGTATTGAAATGTTGGCAAATGGTTTTCAAACACAAATGTTGCCCACCGGCAACAAAGAAACTGCTATGTTCAAGGTGGCCTTGTTGACTTATTTGTATGTGTATATTTGAACAGACTGACAAAAAAACGTTTTTCTGTTTGACCTCTTATTTCCAAAATAAGCCTGAAATTAAGAATTCTTTGCAAATTGCTTAGAAATTTCTACCCCAGCATTGTTTATCACCCTTTCCTTCATGTGATATTAACACCAAATTGAACTCAATCTCAATCCCTATGGTAATTATCACACATATTGTGATTAAAAGGTTACAATCAATGTGATTTTAATACACAATCAAAGAAGGTCTGAATCTCAGGATTTAAGCCATGGCAGTCTCATCTTAAAAATACTTGCAGACAGTGAGTCTGCAGCAGGAAGCTCAAACAACTTTATTAATCAGTACCATCTCCATTTACTTCACTGTTAAGTGTCTTTGTTAAATAACATTGCCTCTCTGGTACTCATTATGATCTTGGATGATTAAAAAGCATTTGGATAATATCTGTAATAAAATTAAGCTCACTCACTGAGCTATGTGTACTACTGAATTCTGGGGACCAAATGAGACAAAATTTCCAACTGTCAAATTAAGTAGAGAAAGTTAAAGGAAATTAAAATGGAACTTCCCCAGAGATACAATAGTTGCATTCTATTGTCACTTTCTTTTCTTAATTTTATCTTTGAAGACAGATGCTGACAGCAGTGTGAACAAGCATTGAAAGGTGTCTTTGGAGTAGAGATGTAGAGTACAAACACAAATCAATGCGTATTTTTGTTCTTATGGATTTCATCAAAAATCAATTCCCAAGCTAATTGAACTACAGTCAACAACTTGCTTCAATACAAGCAATACTTACCATGTAGGTATTTACATTGTTGAAATTATAGCATTTCATAAATATGTTATAACATCTTTTTTTTTTTTTTTGACATGGAATCATGCTTTGTCACCCAGGCTGGAGTGCAGGGCACAATCTTGGCTCCCTGCAACCTCTGCCTGCATGGTTCAAGCAATTCTCCTGCTTAAGCCTCCCAAGTAGCTGGGATTACAGGCGTGTGTCACCATATCTGGCTAATTTTTGTATTTTTGGCAGAGATGCGTTTTCACCATGTTGGCCAGGCTGGTCTCCAACTCCCGATCTCAGGTGATCTGCTGCCTCTGCCACCCACAGTGCTGGGATTACAGGTGTGAGAGACTGGCCCAGACTTTTTGGAAACAGTAGGTATTAATTTCACTGGATGGTTTTCAGAAGGAAACATGCGTGTTTAGCCTAGAAATTTACTAAAGTCATCATCCCAGGACTTTAGTTGATGGGCCAGAGTTTAAAACAAGTGAAGTATTTTATTCTTCTTCAGAAATGTAAGAATAAGATGTCAGGTCAGTTGTATACTTCTACTACTAATAATAGTAATAACAAAGAAATACTTAAAGTGGTCTCTGAAAAATTTCCCTTGCTTTACAATGTCGCATTGCCCCAGAACCTGCAGGTGGGGAAGAGCAGAGACCTGAAGCAAACTATGGTAAGGTTCATGAGGAGATTTGTTTTAGAGATGGCCATTTGTTTGGAGACTGGACATGTGGGGCTATCGTATGGCAAACACAAATTATGTTATGGCAAGACCACAAACTTGAAGTCAGACCTGTTTGATTTATTACTTATTTGTTAATTTTGAAGCCATTGAAGGACAAATTCAAACCCCAGCATGACCTTAGACAATCTTTCTGTATGTGGAAATAAAAAGTGTCTAAACTCTCTGAGCTTTTTTTTTTTTATTTGTGAAAAACAAGTGGGAAAATAATTCTACCCAAAGGAATTATTTGAAGAGTGATGAACTAATTGAATAAGTAAATAAAAATTAAATAAAAACAAAAAGAATCATAATGAACTAATGATCATAAGACACCTAGGATTTGCCCTAGTAGGCTCATAACAGATATCACTTTCTTTATCATCTTCTTTTTCTATATTTTTTCTTTCATTCATTTAAAATTGTGTCCCTTATGTTCCAATGAAGATTAAATTTATGTTTTTACAGATCTTCTGTATCAAACAAATCAAAATGTGTATGTGATGCTGCTTTACAGTGTAACATTATATGGTGTAAAGAATTTTGAAGCAACCATATTATTAAATAAGGCAGGCGGAGAAAAAGGCTAAATCAACTCAAAGACATTGCCGGGTTTGGGTCACAATTGTTTAGCACAGATTATGATGTGTGTTTGGTAAATGTCTGCATACTTCATTTGTATTTATCTCCACTCATTCTCCTGTCATCAGAACCCACAGTCCATCTGCCCCTGCTGTTGAGCAGCCTAAGGCAATAGCTGTGGCAATTACCTCTGGACTCACTGTTGCCCTCTGCAATGACATTTGGGGAACTATTTTCATGTTGGCACTGGTAGAATAGACATTTGCTTACCAAAAAATTACCCAAGATTCTTCCTCATTTGTATTCCCAAGTGCCAGTGCTTTTATTTTTGCTATTCAAAAAAAAAATGCTAGTATTTCTGGAAGAAATATAAATTAAACTGATAGTAATTTTTTCTTATGATAAGTTCATCTATTCACAATAAGGAAGTTTATTTGAAATACATAACATGACTTTTTTTTGAGAGAGGAGAGGTCTGTAACATGGACCCTGACTTATATATACATACGCACAATTCTTATTTAAATATATAACAGAGGGGCCAGTGTAGTGGCTCATGCCTATAATCACAGTAATTTGGGAGACTGAGGCAGGAGAATTCCTTGTAGCTAGAAGTCGAAGACCAGCCTGGGCAACATAACAAGAATCCATCTCTAAAAGTAATTTAAAAATTAGCCAGGCAGGGCGGTGCATTCCTGTAGTTCAGATGCAAGGCTGTGGTGGGAAGATCACTTGAACTCAGGAGCTCCAGGCTGCAGTGAACTGTAATTATAATTGAATCACTGCACCCCAGCCTGGGTGACTGGGCAAGACCCTATCTCTAAAAATTTTTTTTAAATGTATAATATACATGGATGTGTGTGTATACATATATGGTGAATATATATATATATATATATAATACAGTATATATTAAGCATAATATAATCTATCATCTAAGTATCCATCTATTTATCACCTACCCATGTTTCTTCCATTTATGTGTCATCATAATGAGTATGCAAGGAGATAACTTGCTCTAGGTGACACAGCAAGTGACCAACAAAGGGTAGGCTCTATCCCAGTTCTATTTATCTCCAAAACCTGGGCTTGATATATGGTAATTCTGTAATTTTTTTTTTCAGGAAACTTTTCCATAGTTTTTGCTTAATATATAAAACTTCAGTCTTTACAAGAGAAAATACAAAATAAATAGGCATTTTAATATAATCAGGTGTGGGAATTTACTTTCAATTTTTAAAAGACAAGAAAGAACGAGAAATCTGGCCACAGAAGTTTCTTTCCAGATGCTTCCTCTAATCTCACAACTCAAAAATAATTTTGCTTTCAATGCTTTGGCACTGTATGATGAGCTACATAAGACCAACTAGTTATTTTTATTGAATGTTTTCTTTAAATAAAATGTTAAGTTTGTACATCCAAGCTGTCCTTATTTGAGTCTCTTCAACTGTTTATGAACCACAGAACTCTATTTTTTTTTTAACTTTTTCATTACAAGATAAAAAATAATAAGTGACATTCAAAGAATACGTAACTGGACAAATGCACCTGAAGAGTTTCCAATTATTCTCAATAAGATGAGTATTCCAAGTGATGCATGCTGTCAATATAAGGGATTATGAAAGTCACTAAATCTAGTTGTTTTATAAAAGGTCTCACTAAAATTTCAACTACTGGTCAGAAAGCATTTTCCATCTAATCATGAAAATGCATTGAATATGGAAGAGAAAATAAATTTGCAAATTCACAAATATTATTATCTGAAAAATGCCAACTGGGTCAACTCTACAGTTCATTTATTTTTTCCAATTCTAAAGTTATCCTTTTGTCTGCACTGCAGAGTATACAGAGATGCATAAGTAATATGAACTCACACTTGGGTTTTATACAGACCTTTGTTTAAATCCTCTTAGTGTTCTATAAGTCTGTTTTTTATCTGTTCCTCTATACAGTGTTGCAGTTATAATTCAGTGGAATGATCCTTACAGAGACCTTTGCATAGAGTCTGATACTTGATAGTCAATAACAGTTATTAGTGATAATGGTGATGATTATAGTAAATGATAGGATATGATAATAATGGCAACTACTTTGGAGGTGGCTGTAATCTAGGGCCAGAGCCCAGAAAGATTACAATCCATATATTTAAAGGGACTTTAGTTTATTATTTCTTAAAGGGGGATAATTCAGGGAAGATGTCTACCTTGAATATTTTAGATAAATCTGGAATTCCACTTGGCCATAGATGGAGATCAGTAAGGACTCCTAAGTTTTGACCGTAAAAATTGAAATGATCCTAATTTTCATCTGCCCAAGTCAGATATGTGTTAAAATCAGGTTTAGAAACTCCATTTAAAATACTTCATACATATAAAGGCTCATGCTGGGCATTATAAATAGAAACTATAATAACAGCTATTGACTTTGAAAAGATTCTGCCTAGGTCAACAAACTGAAAATTACAAGGAGGTATTTTCAATTTTTCCACATGAGAACACTTAAAGGTTAGAAATGATAAACAGTTCGACTTGGAAAATGAGAAAAATCCAAACACAGCCAATAAAAATTTGAACTTGCTTTTACAAACTAATAAAATACGTTAGGAATTTGCGATATTTACCATTTCTAGTACTGGCTATTTAAACTGTGAATTTGACCTCCTTTACTAAACCAGTATCAACTTCTTGACATCTTTCATTATTTTAAATACACTGAGGGTATTTTTCATCCATTAAAAATAATCTTAGAAAATAAAAATCATTGATTAGTTCTTAAAATAAATACATTCTGAGCTTCTTTTCTCTGTGGAATTATTACTCCAGATGGTTTTCATAACGTGAAAGATGCATGTAACTCTCAATCCCAGGACAATTTCAGGTGTCAGTATTGAGATTGGGGAATGGGGCCATCCATTCACAGGCTGAGAACATGGAAAGAGAAAAGAAGGTACAACCTCGCCTCTGGTACATTAGGCATATTTTCATCTTATTTGGAATGAAATCCAAGCCTAGCTCTTCTCTTAGATACATTTGACTTCTTAATCCATGTAACTTGTATCTGATACAGAAATTTAATTTAAAATTATAATGGCAGAGTTTTATTAGCCACTTCAAAACAATCTCAAATTAGCTCCTTTCAGCCACGACAGAACTTCAAGAACACTTTTTCTTAAACAACTTACTATACTATCCTTTGATACCACTGGTAATCACCCAATTATCCAATATCACAGTGTTATCTAATGACAGCCATCTCTGATGGTTTTGGTATTCTTCACAAATCTGTTACTATAAACTGCCTCAGACTTAGGAACAAATCACTGCATCCCATCTGGCACTGTTTTCCCTCTACTGCAGAAAAAATATACAATTAATCTCATTCTTACTGTTTTACCTGTAATGATAAAAGCGTTTTACACATTATAATTCCAAAACATGTGCTTAATTACTTAATTAGATAATTGAGAACTGCTGTAGTTAGTTAACAGGAAGGCAAAGAGAGAAAAAAGGATGAGAAAATGAGAGGTTTCAGTGAAATATCCCCACACTTGTGGAAATCATTTTGCATAATCATTTTTTGCAAGTAGTTTACATGAGAGAGAACTGAGAATTTGACTGTAGTTAAAATAGGAACGAAATCACTCCTGGAATTTTAAAGCATGTGTAAATGACTTGTGGGCTTACCTGATATGGTACCAGGTAAGAAGTTTGGCTCTCCAGCCTAATAGGAAGTTTTAAAGGTAAGATTTGAAAAAACAAGATTTGAAAAGGGAATAATAATTCAGGACAGAAATACAAAACAGTGTTTATAACTTAGTGAAGTTTTTTTTTTTTTTTGGTAGTTTTTTTTTATTATTATTATTATTTGTACAGTTTGTAAGTAAATATTACCCTGTCCAGGCTATATGGAGACACTGCCACTCTGCACATGCTCAGAGAAAGAGAGAATCAGTGTCAACTGGAGTTTATAGGAGATTCAGATTTATTCAACTTCACTTAGAATTACTCAAGCCCACATTTTAATAAGATAATTTGTTTACATATTAACAATTGAGAGCATCTGAGTGGACTTCGTATCTCCTTCCCAATTTATTTGTTTTTGGATTAAAGTGTCAGCTTATTGCAAAATGGTTAAATAATTAACAACACTCCAGCACTATAGGATAACATTCCTGACATTTAGTTTTCTTCCTAATAAGGAGCTATCCTTAGCATCCAAACCAAACGAACTCATTTGTTTTATTTCACTGGAGAACAGAAGCAAGTGAAATTGTATAACGTCACTAAGTTAAGCTAAAATTGTATAAAGTCACTAAGTGAATGAAATTGTATAAAGTCACTAAGTTAAGCTAAATTTTATAAAGTTACTAAGTTAAGCTAAATATTTCACAATAAATGAAAAAGTGTAACATCAAAGGGAAAAATATCAATGTTCACTTAATTAACTCATTTATTTGATTTTTTGTTCAGAATTTTTTAAAATTTCTTATCTTTTTGGATTTATTTTTTTTCTCCTCAGATAAATGATTTAGTAAATCTTTTAGCACAGGTTTGAGTCACATGTCCTCAGGCTTTATTTTTCAAAAGAATTACTTACATTTTGTATGATAGTTTATATGGATATATTTTCTGAATCAGTTTAAGAATATGTTCCCATTGTCTATCTCTGGAGTTATTGAAGGAGCAATGTAGTTGTTCTTCCCTTTGGAAAAACATATTTTTCCTCTTTAAAAAAAGTTTTAGCTGGGCGTGGTGGCTCACACCTGTAATCCCAGCACTTTGGGATGCCAAGGTGGACAGATCACTTGAGGTCAGGAGTTTGAGACCAGCTTGGCCAACATGGCAAAACTTCATCTCTACTAAAAATACAAAAATTAGCTGGATATGGTGGCAAGTACCTGTTATAGCAGTTGCTCAGGAAGCTGAGGCAGGAGAATTGCTTGAACCCAGGAGGCAGAGGTTGCAGTGAGCCAAGATCATGCCACTTCACTCTAGTATGGGTGACAGAGAGTATATCTCAAAAAAAAAAAACAAGTTTTATTTTTATTCTTTTTTATTTTTTTATTTTTTTTCAACAATATATTTAGCTTTAGATTTATATCTATAATCATAAAAAATTAGTTATCTTATAAAATGTTGCTTATAATATTTAGTAAGAGGTTATACTGCTTTTTATTTTTAGAATTTAAAGTTGGAAATCTCATTTCCTATTCCATATCTCTAAACTTCTCTCTATGGTTTACATCTCTAATTCTTAATACTGCATTTTTGGGACAATTTCCTCATATTTACCTTAAATTTTACTAATCCTTTGTCTAATTGTGTAAATTGTTAATTTCAACATGTAATTTTTTAAGTATCTAGATGCCTATTGTATTATTTTTTAATATGTCTGTTTTTATAGTGTTTTACTTGTCTATGCTCATTGTAAGCACATTAGTTTGATTATTTCAGGTTATCCTATTGCCTCTTGTTTTGAAAGAATTCCATATTAGTTAAAATTGTCATGCTATAGTCATTAGAAGCTCAGAAATAGTACAAGTCTACCAGTTATACTTGTATCCTAACTGTTTTGCCCCCTAGAAACTATCAATAATTAAAAGCAATGCTGTTTACTATTGTATGTGTTGCTGCCTGTTTATATTGAAATTAATTGAAGAAGGACAATGGAGGATGTGCTGTGTTGCTTTTCAGCTTTGACTTCATCTTGAATTGTGTAAGAGATTGTTTCTATTAAAAGACCTTTGGAATGACTATCCTGTTCTCCTCCTCTCCAGACCTGCAAGAGAACACACCATCACTATATATAAGCACAGAGCTAAACTATCACAAGGTAAATCTACATACAACATCACTTCAGAAAAATGAATAAAACAGATAGACGAGATCTACTGAAGACATCATTGGAGAAAATAAATCACTCTTAATGTTCACATAACTCCTTAGTTCTTACATTAAGCTTTAATCATTTAAAGATACACATTCTAAAAAGAAAAAAAAAGAAAACATTAGCAAATAGTGGTAATGCATAACCTAACAAAAGAGGCAACCAGTATCGAAAGAACGACACAATAAAATTAAAGACCCACACAAGAACGTCTGCAAAATACGAACTATAAGAGGAATAAACTAGACTGGTCCAGAATATAGAACATTTTTCCTGGCTAAATATTAAAGCTAGTAAGCAAACATTAAAGGCTCAATATCGATTATAAATAACATTATAGATTTCAGTGCTGTAGATTTACAGATTCTAATTTGTTGATCAACAGTATATAAAATATATTTAATTTACTTAAAGTAATTCTTGTTTATCAAGAATTGATATTCTTGATAAACAAGAATTACTTTAAGTTGAAAAATTATCTCCAATAATGTTTTAGATATATGTATCTAAAAATCTCCAATAATGTTTTAGATATATGTATGTGTGTGGGGGTTTGTGCATGCACATGCACCACATGTGCATGTGTGTATGCAGGTGGGTGTGTGTGGGGGTCCGTGCAAACCATACCTTTTTCAGCAAAGATTATAATGAATAAATGGAACATCAGTATATATAAAATGTTTCAATGCGTTATCTTGTCGGGCCTTGTTATATCTTGTCCTTAGGCATGTTATGTTACGAGTCACTAGGTTTAAGTCATGACATCCTTATGTAGTAAATATGTTCATGCCATAATAAAGACGTTCAGTGAACCTAGGAGTGACATACAGTAGGAGCAGTTGGTAAGGAATGGAGAAGAGAATTTATCACTCAAACTTAGGCAAAAAAATTATGAGACGTTGGTGAAAATTAAACTAAACTGTTAGTACAATGCAGAAAGTTTTAAACTAAAATCTCTGCATAAAGTATCTATACTTAGATTAATATAAATTGGAAAATTATTTAACCAAGAGAGATAGAAAACAGTGTAATTTTCACTTAGAGATCACCTTTAACTGTTAGATAAATATCACCTCTGTCACAAGAAGTAGATGAGTTTTCAGACTAATGAGGTATCAAGGAATTTGCAAATTTAAGAGAAAAAAGATGTGATGCAATTGCCAACCTAGTTAATAGAAAACTGCTACTTTCCTAGGCAGCAGCCTCAACTCTGTGTCTGTTATTAATGATAGAAAAAGGCCTCGGTATGTATTTTATTATTGAAGGACTACAAAAAACATGGCCCTTAATTATTTAGCAGCCTTGGGGACAACCTCCAATGTTAAGATAAAAATAAACTTATATCCACTGCAAGACTGAGTTCAGCAGAATGAGGGCACAAATCATATCTTTATTTCATTTGTGTGTTGCAAAATGTGACTGGAAAGGGATCTAAGAAAGAGTATTACAGTCAGAACCTTGCTGCAGGGTGACTTTCAATGAAGGAGCAAATTAGACTTTAATGTATCACATGCCATTGTACTAAGGCTTAAGAGTGAGAGTTCCACTTAAGACTTGATTCCCTCACTGGGTCTCTCCTAAGGGAATTTGTTAGAAAAGTTTCCAAATAGGAATCAGTGTAAGCTACATATGTGCCAATCTGGCCTCCAGAATCCTAACATATGGAACATTTCCAATTATTGTCTTTTGTCTTTTCTTCAGCATAAGGAAGTGAATTTGTGAAATTACTCAAGACAGAAAGTGGTAATTCTACTACAGAATGTTTGCAATAAAGATAGACCTCTATAGGCACTTGAATGACTAGAATTTTGTTTCTTCTCAAGCTACAATGTACAGATGTAGTTAACATGAGCTGAAAATCAGAGAAACTGACTTGCATTCTCTATTTGTTACTAGATAGCTATGCAGCTTTGGTTCACTGTTATTAAACAGAAGTAAAATGTGAGCCACAAAGGCAAACTCATATATAATTTTAAATTTTCTAATAAACACAGATAAGAAATAAGTAGAAAGAGTTGAAAATAATTTTAATATTATATTTAACTCAATTTATCCAGAATATTATTTATTGTGTAATCCATACAAAAATCATGAGATATTTTATATCGTTTTACTATCTGAAATTAAATATGCTTTTTTTACTTACAGAGCATCATATTTCTAACTAGCCACATTTTAATTGCTCAATAGCAATATGTGGCTATGCCTTCTGTAGTAGATAGCTTAGCTTCAGACAAACATTTTTAGGGGGTTTGTTATGCCTTAGTCATAAACAACATTGAAAGAAATAACAGTATATACATTTTTATCAAGATGTATGGTTTGAATAATCAAAACAAGATTATGAGACAATAGTGAGAGAGAAAGAGAGAAAAAATCAATATTTGAACAGTTATTCCTGGTATAAACTTGAGCTTATAATGTGGAAGTGAGGCAGGCCAGATTTGGAAAGGCAATTGACTGACATTGCAATGTATTAAGAATAAAATTTTAAAAAATAAAGTAGAAAACTGGGACACGTTAAGTAGCAAGTGGTCATGATAGTGCAAAAATTATATTATGGAACATAATGGAAGGCACTAGCATCATTAAACCTATAGAGAAAAATGTAATTAGGAGAAGCAATGCCTGTCTTCAAATTGTAATTGGAAGGACAGTTGCAGATAAAAGTTGAGCTTTTTCTAGATAACTGAAAAGACATAACTGATAAGTATAACTGACAGACTAAAAAGACGTAATTGAAAAATATAACTGACAGACCAAATATGGCCATTTTATTTGTACATTAATTCAACAAGCATATATTGAACACCTACTATGTACAACTCAATATGCAGACTGCTAGGATGTAAATATGAATAATAAAAAGTAGATATAGTTTGAAAAAACATGAGATAGCTAAAGTAGGTAATTCCTCATTGTAGAAGTTGTTCTAAAATGGACTGGTTGGTGATTGGCAAGTGTAGGGTTGTAGAGATTCAGATATCATAAACATTTTATACATGAGTGCCACTGCTGGCAATGGTGGATTGAGTTGTTTCAAACCAATCCTACTACCAAAAAGTCTATAAAATGTAGAAAATATTGTTTAACAAAATTTATTTTCGAAGCTACCAGATGACTTCCAAAATAGTGAAGATTTGCAGATAGAATTCAGATAAAATTAGGGTAGTTCAGAAAAGTGAATAAAAAATATTTTACTGCTTTTCCCTTCAAGGCAGCTATCACAACTGGCTGAAAGGTTGAGACGCAGGGAAGCACTTTAGACATACAGATAATTAACCAGAATAATAAATATTTTTGATGTGTCTATGTAACAAGAAAGATGATGACAAAATCAAAGTGGCTATTCATTTCTTTTTGTCTGATTTTAATATAGTCACACCAACTTTCTTATGTTTACTGCTGGCATAATGTTGTTATTTTATGCATGTACTTTTGATCTATGTGTCTTTATATTTAAGATACATAAGTTATGAATATCTTATTATTAGGTCTTATTTTCCCAGAGTGACAATTTTAACCTATTACTTGGAGTGTTCTTTACATTTAATATAATTACAGTTATGACAAATTATAAACTTACTATTTTGTGATCAGTTTTTCATTTATCTTGATGTCTTTTACCCTTATTTTCTTCCTTTCCTGCATTTTAAAATATTAATTGAGTATAATTCGGTATTCCAAATAATTTATTTTTATTGCCTTTTTACCTAAACATACTTTGGGGAGTTATTCTAGCTTTAAGAATGAATATTGATTCAATGAATCAATGTTAGAACTGTAACTTACAACTAAACATTTCTATGTATATCCTTCCACCCTTTGTGCTATATGTATATATGCATATATACATATTTTTCCTCAATATTATAGCATATGTGCCTAAAATGCATTATTTTTATTTTAAAGATTTAATTTTCATTTTGATTTTAAACATTAAGATATGAAAATGCATAAATCATTCCATATATATTTACAATTCCATTTATCTTGTTCCTTTTTGTAGTCCCAGATTGTCATATAATACCATTTTCTTTGAAACTAGAAACTTCTTTGTGTGTGTGTGTGTGTGTGTGCGCGCACTTTATTTTCTGGTTATGTTTATTTTTAAAATTTATTTTGGTTTTAAATATTTCATTATCATGCCACTATGTGTGTTTATTGTTGGAGATTATAGAGATTTTTGTAACTGTGGTTTGATACTCTTTATTTTATTTAAGACAAAATAGCTATCAGCTACTATTTTTGTCAAATATATATTCTGATCAAATTTCTATCTTTTGTTACTTGACTTACTCATATTTTCAGCTGCTTAATATTGACCCAGAAAGCACTAATAATCTGCACATTTTTAACCGCATTTTAATTTGTATAGTTTTTATTGCCTTTTTTTCTTACATTCTCCAATCTGCCATTAGTCCTACTTGATAAATTTTTAACTGTAGGTGTTCTGGTTTCAAATCTGTAATTTTTAGTTAGTTCTCATATTTTCTATTTCTCTGCTGAAATCTCAGTCTGTTCACTCATGGTATACATCTTTTTATTTACATCCTTAAACATTTAAAACATGTATTTAAGGTTTTTATCTAAAAATGCAGATCTTATGACCTTCCTAGATTGGTTTCTACTCAGTATCTTTTCTAATTACCTGTGAGTTTTCTTTAACCACTTCACATAACTAATAACTTTTTGAAAATTTTATTCTAGGTATTGTTATTCCATGAAATTTTGCACATGGCTGCCTTCCTTTAAAGAGTGTTAAAATTGACTTTGGCTGGCAGTAATTTGTTGTGTGATATACTCTGATTGACTATGACTTGCTCTCGATTAATATTAGGGATGGTCATTCTTAAGATGAGACTTTATATGAAATCTTAAATGCATAAGATATTTGGCTAAGATCTCTCTACCCTGACTAAGTATAACTCCATTACTTTTAGCATTATTTACTCTTTAGATTATCCTCATATCTCAGAGCCTCTCAGTATATCATCTTCTATGTCAGTCCTCAATGAAGTTTGACGTAGGCATGTGCATATTTCATATTTCTTTGTCCAAAAAATTGCAGCTCTGTTAACATACAAAGTTTCTGTTTTCTATTTTTTCCATTGTGCAAGGTTATTGGTTGCTCCTTGTGCCTTATTTCTCTGGGCTATGTTATGGAACATTTCTTAAGGCATAAAATCTGAAAGAATATAACACTAACTTTATAAAGAATATAAATACACTCCTACATTGCCTTTTGACCAATGTCTAAAAACTGTTGTTTCATATATTTTGTTCAGTATTAGATTTTTTTATACTAGGAGATTAAGTCCAGTATCCCTTAATTTGTCTTGACCATGCAATAAGAAATTATCTTTATATAGTTTTTAAATGTCTTTATGATCTATAGTCATAATCTTTTTCACTCTAAATGCTGGTTATATTTATTTATGCCTCTAAAATATGATATTTTTCTTTTTCCACCTAGTTTCTGTCACTTTGTCCTAAATGTAGGAGTGGACCTCAAAACCCCTCCTTACAAGTTTATATAATGAAGGCAGGTGGAAACAAGATAAATAGAAAATAAGTCTCTCTACACTTTATGATTTAAAATATTAGTTATATTTGTTATAAAACAATATAAAATTCAAAAATGTATCAGCAGTATAAATGAAGAAAAATTATGAGCCCTCTGATATAACTTAATTGAACTGACTAAACATTAATTATATGTTCTTTCTTATTGTTCTACTCTCCCATTTACATAAGCTTATTTGGGTTGACATTTTTCAGCTCAAGATCTTCATGCATCTGTATCTTCATGATTCCTTTTCTCATTCAGTTTTCAGCCATGGGTAGTAGTAATTTTCTTCTTGGTGACTCTTATTGCATATAAATCTCTGACAGTCTCATCTCAGCATTTCTGACTTCTTTCCCTCTCCAACTTTAAATTTTACTGTCAGGTTTTTGTTGTTGTCATTGTTGTTGTTGTTGTTGTTGTTGTTGTTGTTGCTGTTGTTTTACCAGGTTTAGAAATTCTAGGAGAGAACTGTAAGTTTTACCAGTTTCCCAGTGTTAGGGAAAAATGACTCTGCATTAGTTATTAAAAGGATCAGAGACAGTGGCACAGGAGCTTACTTCTCTTTCTGTATAGATTTGTCCTACCAAAAAAGAGGGAGAAAGTTAATAAAATGAAATAAAATAACATTATTAATCTCATGAATTTATAACTCTAGTTTATCAAGAGAAATTGTTATTTTAGATAGAATCAAAACTTTTCTGAAGACAAATTTATTATATTACTTCTCCCTTTCCTATATTATCTAGCCTTCAGTCATAGAAAGAAATTTAAAATTGCTTGTAAAATACATGTTTCATAGATCTATGATGACTGTTCCATGATATTGTATGCTTTACCACAAGGCTATATATACATTGATGAATATTTTCAAGAGTATTATCCTAAAATATGTATATTAGAATAGTAAATTTCGTCACCTTACACCTCTAGTAAAAGATTATCCTTTTCAAAAACCTGTAATAAGCTACTATACAACTGGATTTCAAGAAAAACTTTATACATTTTGGGCAGCGGTGGAGATGTGGAAGGTGAACATATAGGATGAAATTTTCTAGATTTATGGTCTGACATGAGCTAGAAAGCTTCAAAGATATTATAGCATCATTTTTTTATATTTCAACAACTAACAATAAAATGAAGATCACCACACTTCAGTGTGGTATTCTTTTATAATATAAGACAAAAAACTACACTGGACATGTCTTTGTTAATAATTTCTGAACTACTCTAATTTTTATCATTGTAAAATAAGAACAATTTATGACATTTATTGGCATTCCTAGGTTCTGGCAAGTTTATTTGTACCATGTCACATTCCTAATGCATTTCTTAAAGAATTTGATTTATTTTTTAATCTGCACTGGATAATATAACATTCTCATGACTGGCATATTCTTGTTCACATTTCTAATAAAATTATTTATATGTTCAATGTATCTAGGCAAATTATTTTTTAATGTTTGTGTTATTAAATATCAACCCGAAAAATCATCCAATTCAACTGTGAATTACAACCTTTCCACTCTGCCTACCCAAATCTAGATAAGTGTATTAATAATATCCAAGGGAGGGGCAAAGCAAGATAGCAGAACAGAATCATCCCCCTCATGCAAGGACACTATCTACACACAACAAAAGTACTTTTATAGGACCCAGAAAGCAGATTGGCACTCACAGTACCTGGTTTTAACTTCATACTATTTATATTGCTAAAATAGACACTGATATTATCATACTGAATGGGGAAAAATCAAAATCTTTTCTTCTAAGATTTGTATAATAAAAAGAATGTCCACTGTCACCACTGTAGCACATATATACCATGGAATACCATGCAACCATTAAAAAGGATGAGTTCAGGTCCTTTGCAGGGATATGGATGAAGCTGGAAACCATCATTCTCAGCAAACTGACACAGGAACAGAAAACCAAACTCTGCATGTTCTCACTTATAAGTGGGTGTTGAACAATGAGAACACATGGGCACAGGGAGGGGAACATCACACACTGGGGCCTGTTGCGGGGGGTGGATAGGGGAAGGATAGAAGGGGGTATGGGGATTGAGGGGGATAACAGAAAAAATACCTAATGTAGATGCCGGGGCATGGATGCAGCAAACCACCATGGCACATGTATACCTATGTAAGGCATGATCTGCACATGTATCACAGAACTTAAAGTATAGTTAAAAAAGAAAAAGAACTGATATATTCAGTAAAGTTGCAGGATACAAAATCAATATACCAAAATCAATAGCACTTTACATGCTTACAATAAATAATCTTAAAAAGTAAGCAATAAAGTAATGCCATTTACAATAGGCACAAATAAAATAGTCATGAAATGATTCATATATATCTACATAAATGGATAAGTGATATTAACTGATATGTATTTATATATGGACATACATATCTGGATATATTTATTAATAATTATTCTGATAGCATATAATATCTAATTATGGTTTTAACTTGCATTTATTTAATAGCTAATGATGTTGATCATTACATCTTTCTCAGACGTATAATTTCCAAATATTTTCTCCAATTATGTAGATTGTCTAACTCAGTTGATAGCTTCTTTTGCTTTGTAGCAGCTTTTTAGTTTAGTTAGGTCATTTTTGGCAATCATTACAGTATTTTTTGGTAACTATTTGGTGTCTTTGTCACGAAACATTTGCCAGGCCTATGTCTGGAATTGTATTTCCTAAGTTGTCTTTCAGGGTTTTTATAGTGTCAGGTTTTACATTTAAGTCGTTAATTCATTTTGAGTTGATTTTTGTTTATGGTTTAAGAATGGGGTCTAACTTCAATTTTTGCATATGGCAGCCAGTTATTCCAGGAGTATTTATTAAATAGGGTTTCATTTCACCATTGCTTATTTTTTTCAACTTTGTCAAATATCAGTTGGTTGTACGTGTGTGGCTTTATTTCTGTGTTCTCTATTCTATTCCACTGATCTATGTATCTGTTTTTGGAGCAGTACCATGCTAATTTGGTTACTACAGCTTTGTGGTATAGTTTAAAGATTGGAAACCTGATGACTTCAGTTTTTTTCGTTTTGCTTAGGATTGTCTTGGCTGTTCAAGTTATGTTCATGTTTTATACGGATTTTAAAATAGCTTTTTAAAAAATTCTGTGAAGAATATTATTGGTTTGATATTATAATAACTTTGAATCTATAAATTGCTTTGCAGTATGGCCATATTCACAATACTGAATATTTTATCTATGAGTACAAAATGTTTTTCCATTTGTTTTTGTCATCTCTGATTTCTTTGAGCTGGGTTTTATACTTCTTATTGTAGATATTTTTTACCTCACTGGTTAGCTGTATTTATAGGTATTTTATTCTATTGTGGCTACCATGAATGGAATTGCATTTCTGATGTGGCTCCCACCTTGGATGATGTTGGGGTGTAGAAATGCTATGAATGTTTATAAATTAACTTTGCATCCTGAAACTTTGCTGTGATTGTTTATCAGAGGTATAGAGTTATAACATCTGAAAACACACAATGTTTGACTTCTCTTCCAATTTAGATGCCTCTCTTTCTCTCTTTCTCTCTCTCTCTCCATCTCTCTCTCTCTCTCTCTCCCCTTCTCTCTCTCTCATGCCTGATTTCTGTAGGAGAGTGGGCATCCTTTCTTTTCTTTTTCTGGTTTTCAAGAAGACTGCTCTCAGCTTTTGCCCATTCAGTATCATGTAGGCTGTGGATTGGTCATAGACGGCTCTTATTTCAAGGTATTTTCCCATAATTCCTAGTTTTTTAGTGTTTTTAACATTAAGGGACATTTAATTTATTAAAACCTTTTATGCCTCTATGGTTATCATGAGAGCCAAACTCTAGTGATTGTAATTTCTCTTCTGGAGCTAGCCACCCAGCAGGGCTACAAAGTTCTGGGCTGGTACTGGGGCTTACCTGCACAGAGTCTTGTGATGTGAACCATCTTCAGGTTTCTCTGCTGTGGATACCAGTACCTGTTCTGGTGAAGGTGGCAGGAGAGTTAAATGGATTCTGTGAGGGTTCTTAATTTGGGTTGTCTAATCCACTATTTTTGTGCTAGTTGGCCTCCTGACAGGAGGTGGTGCTTTCAAGAGAGCATCAGCTGTAGTAGTGTAAGGAGGATCAAGTGGTAGGCAGGGTCCTAGAACTCCCAAGGGAATATGTTTTTTGTCTTCAGCTACCAGGGTGGGTAGGAAAGGACCATCAGGTGGGGGTCCGGTTAGGCATGTATGAGCTCAAACTCTTTTTAGGTGGGGCTTGCTATGGCTGCTGTAGGGAGGGAAATAAGGGTGTGGTTTCTAGGTCAACGGAGTTATGTTCTCAGGAGGATTATGGTTGCCTCTGCTGTGTAATGCAGGTTGTCAGGAAAGTGGGGGAAAGCCAGCAGTTACAGGCCTCACCCAGCTCCCATGCAACTCAAAGGCCGGTCTCACTTCCACCATGTTCTACCCAACAACAGCACTTAGTTTGTTTCCAGGAAGTGGGCTAAGAACTTACTCAAGGCTATCAGCTCTGGTTGAAAAAGCAAGCAGGACTTTTCCACCTCCTCATCTGTTGAGTCTGCACAGTGGATTTATGCCCTCTCTCAAGTTCTGACCAGAAGACTTCATGTTTAATTAGAATTGTTATCATGTTCAGTTGGAGGTTCATTTCTCCCTGTGGTCTTTTCTCAATTCATCTGGCAGTCCTCCCCAAGGATCCCACGTGAGACAAGTCAGCTTCCCCAGTGACACACAGAAACCATAGGGCTTTTCTGGCTGTTTCCTCTAATCCTGTATTTTGTTCAACTGTCTAAATTGCCTCAGCTCCAGGTAAGGTCAAATCCTTCTCTGGTGATCTAAACCTTCACGTTCCCCAGTGTGGGTGTGTGTTCGGGGTGGATGATCCCCATTTCCCACTTTCACAGTTTGGGCACTCACAGTATTTGGGCTGTCTCACAGGTCCTGCACAAGCAATCCATTTCTTTCAGAGGTTCTGTGGATTCTCTCCGCTTTCCTGATACATTACTGCAGTAGTTATGGAGCAAAAGTTTACAATGTGTGTCTCCACACGTGCTCTGTCCATGCTTTTGAGTGGGAGTTGAAATTTAGTTTTGCCTCCTGTCTTTCATTTTTCTTCTTTCTCCTGGCCATAGCTTTGCTTGGTGACCCATCATCTACTGTCTGGGTGCTTCTCAGGGGAGCACATGGTTACACCTGTCCACAGAATTTCAGACAGATGCAATGCTCCTGGGCTGGAAGCTCTAGTAGGTGTGGCCCATTTGGCTATGAGAGGCAGGACAGGACCACTGGGCCAGAAAATCCAGCAGGCATTGCCCACCTGGCTATCAGCTGCAGGGGTGGACTAGATCACCTGCCCTCTTATCCAGATCTTTCCCAGGAAAACAAGATGCTGTGCCTTCCAACTGAGTTCACACAGAACTGAGTTCACACCAAAAGTGGGGGATGTGTATAGTTGAACCCTTATGTGTTTCCTGGGACAAAAGCAGGCTGTGTCTGCTGAGTGAGTTGACCCAGACATGAGCTTGCTGGGCCAGAAGCTGGTGCTGAACCTTGACCAGTGAGAGGTGTAGAGCAATCTTGCTGCTCCCAGGCACTGAGACTGTGACCTCTACTGGGGCTATGGTGTCACTGTTCTTATCCGGGGGCCACAGACGGTAGACATCCACTTGGACTCAATAGTTGCCCCTGCAAAATATCCAGGTGGTTCTCTGCCTCACTCTAGAAGCACAGTAAGGGAGTGCAGGGGGTCAAGAGGATTCTTCTGTTCTCAGACATGTTTAGGTCCCACCAATTCTGCATAGGGCTCTCAATCACTTACCCTTTCCTTTGTTGGAGAAGTTCTTGTGGCTCCATGCTGAGGCCAAACAAGCTGGTGCCCTGCTTCACTCCTCTCTGTTCTCTGTGTCCCACTGCTGCCTTGATAGATTCTGTTGTGGTGCCTCAGTTGTTATTGGGATAAGTAGAGCCTCATAAAATATGCTGGGAAGTGTTCCCTTTTCTTCTATTTTCTGAAATAAATTGTGTAAATCTGTTATTAATTCAGCTTTAAACACTTGGCAGAATTGTCCAGTAAAACTATTTCAGTCTTAAGATTTATTAAAATATTCTAAATTATAAACTCAATTTTATTATTTTTGGTTGAATTTTGGTAGTTTGTAATTTTCAAATAACTGATCAATTTCTTCTCAGTTGTCAATTTACTGAGAGTAAATTAATTTGAAGTATTCTTTTATCTTTTTCTACTGGGTGCATAATCTGTACTAAAATTTTCTGTTTCATTTGTGATATTAGTGATTTATGTCTTCTTTACATCCCTGTCTGTCTTACTAGAGGTTTATTAATTGTAAATTTTTCAAAGTGCCAGGTTTTTTTTCTGACTACTTTATAGGTGTTTCTTTTTTTGTTTCACTAGATTTTCACATATATATGTAGCAAATCTAGTGAAACTTTTTTTTTTAAAAGGAAGAAATAAAGGCAATGTGAGATAAAGTATAACTACAATTATCTGTCACTAGCAGATAAGCCATTAGAGAATGACTGAAGGAAGTTCTTCAAACACAATGAAAATTATAGAACAAATGTTAGTACCTACATAAGAATATCCTTCTCCTAATGTTTTCCAATTTATATATGATGATTGAAATAAAATTTGCAAATTATATTATATATGTATAGGGGCTCCTCTCCTCTCTCTCTCTCTCTCTCTCCATATATATATATATATCCCCAATATAGCCAATGTATCAGTCACCTCTGGCTGTTTTCAAGGTTTCCCCTTCATTAACAATTTCAAAATTCTAATTTTAACCATATTTTGAAATAGATTTATTTGGGTTTTTTATATTTGAAATTTTGAAGCTTTCAAAATTTGTACTTTTATATTTGTCCCAGACTTTATGAAGCTTTCAACCATATTTCTCCAAATACTTTGCCATTTCCACTTTATTCTCGTCTTATGAGACTCCAATAATCTGAATTTTGTATACTTTATAATCATACCTGGGTTTTTGATCATCTTTTGTCATTTTCTCTCTATTGTTCACATTGAATAAAGGAGCCCATCCTCAAGTTCACGGATTCTATCTTCTGCCATTTTATTCTATCATTGAGCACTTTCAGCAAATTTATTTTTTAAATTTATGTTATTTAATTTTTTAGTTCTGTGGCTTCATTTCATTTTCTTTATAACTTTCATGTCTTGTGATGTCATTTGTCTCTTTGTTTAGATATAATGTGTAATTTTTGGCTGAATCAATTTTTAGGATGGTGATTTAAAATCATTTGAGAATTTGAATATCTAGTTCATTTTTATTTTTATGTTATGTAATTGTCTTTTCATATTCATATAATTTTTCTTGTTCATTGCATGACAGGTGATTGTCTATTCTGTGCTCAGTGTTTAGTCTCTTGTTTTCCAAAACCCCAGGTTCTGTTTAGATTTTTTTCGAAATTTTATGCAGATTTTGAACACATATTCTGATGTATTTTGTGGGGTTGTATTCCTATAACGTTCTAATTTTTAGAACATTTTTAATGCAATTTGGTCTCCTTATTTTATCTCATGCTGCTCAAGCTCTTACTGCTCCCTACTGATGCTGCTTGAGGAAAATGATGAACCTCTTCTCTGGCTGTGCTGCCTCGTGTCTATAGTGAGTGAAGGAAATATCAAGGTCTCTCTCACAGAAACACAGAGTCCCTTATTGAATTTTTTTTTATTGGAATTGCCATTTTTGAGATCACCTGGCTTCCTGGTGTATTAAGAGAGTTTTAAGACTGTAGTGACACAGTTTCCCTGAACTGAACTCTTGTCATAGTGACATTTCCCTTGTCTGTGCTTTTCAGTGGTGTGGTTTCTCTGGGTATGGAAATGAGTCTCAGACACAGCAGGAAAGAAGAGCACTTTTTCTGGACACTTACTGTCAATGAAACTTCCCATAGAATAGATGATCATTGATCTTTTCATTAATTTAGATGGAACACCCATTCAATGAAAATATATGCATACCTGGATGGTTTTTTGTTGTTGAGAATCAGCAACTCTGGCCCAGGGTCACCATTTTTCTGTTATGTGTGAAGTCATAAGATTCATGACTGTTCTAATTTTTTCTTTAGTCCCTAGAGTCTCTAACCAGTTTGCCTTTATTTTTTTCTATTTAGTGTTCTCCTTTTCTTGTGTAATTCCTAATATCCAGAAAACATAGTTGATGAAGAATAGGAAGAGATGAGTCTATGCCATCTTAACTGGACTGGACATTCCTGTGAGGCATAGATATTTTAATTAATTTAGTAAAGACAATCTTAAGAAGGAATCATTTCTTTCCAAAGCACTTGACATGAATTTTAACCCTGCTTTAAGAAGATTAGATAGCTAACATAATCATTTTTCTGTTTCCCTGTGTGAGGACTGACTAGATATTTAATTTTCTGTGAAAATATCACCACTTGTTTAAAATTCACCAGTTTATTCATTCTTATCTTGAATTCACACACATTTCAATTACCTGAACACATTTTGATGTATTTTCTAAATTTAAGGACATTCATTTATTCCATTTTCGTGAACCCTTATGGGTGATCAAAGTAAAATATTTCTGTGGTCAGAAGAGATTATGTTTCAGTTTTATAGTTTGGTTTCTTTTTTTCCCTTAAAAGGAGGAATTCAGGTGTCAGGGCCAAATATAAATAACCATTTAATAGCCATAGGCACACATTTTAATAATGATATAATAAATATAATTATAATATATTTATTTGTTTAATCTAACCTAGAATACTAAATTTAAAGTTCAGCAGGAAAAAATGTCATTTAGAAGTAGAGGAAAAATAATATAAACATGATTATTATATAGAATTAAGAATATTGGACACTTAATGTATTAATGTTTTGTCTTTTGGAATGTTAATTAGGTGAGAATAGAGACCTAATAAAGAGGGAAATCTTGAATATTTAAATAATTTTACATATTTCTGTTCTAGAAATAGAAGAAACAGATTTTATGTTGTAATGGCAGAAATTAAACAGTAGAAGACTGGTCTTCTAATTTTTGGATTGAACGTGTAAGTCACTGAAAGATTTAAGGCATATCACTGAGAGTTGAACTAAAAACAAAGGCAAGAATAGCATCTAATTATCATATCTTTAGGATTGCTGGATTTAATAAAATAATCTTGAAAGATATTGTACTGAATTAAAGTACAATAAAAATACAAGTAAAAGACAAAATAAGCATATCAAACAGTTGTGCTTTATTAAAATAAATGGTTGATGTGCTTATTTTGTTTTTTATTTGTACTTTATTTTATTTGTATTTATTTGTACATGCTACTTGCACAAATAAATATAAATAAAACAAGTAGCATGACGAAGAAAAACTTCAAAAACGTATTAAGATCTATTCTATATTGAATTATCTATTCAATAATCCAAAACGAGAAAAAAAAAGGGATAATATGGGTAAAAGTTGCAGGTATCAGGGAAAAATCACTCTTGTCAGGCCCAGACAAAATAAAGCCAGGAAGGCGTGAAAAGAGAAAGCTTATACCTACATATCCGGGATAAGGACTGTTTCCAAGAACATTCCAAAACCCCCAAGAAATTCCTTTGCATCCTTCATGCATGCCCTTTTCATGGATTGCATATTTCACACATATACTAATGTTTCTACGCCAAGGTAGATATTCCTTAGACATTCCCTAGAACTGTAGCAATTCAGACAAGATATTGTCAAAAGACACTTGCCCAGTAACAGCATCTCCACCAATGAAGTGATAAGCACTCTGGCTTTGAGTCTCTGGAACCAATGAACTCTATTTGTAAGCAGCTTCTCTCTCCCTTTTCTAAGCACTGAGCCTCTCCCTTTTTTCTGGGAAAAGCTTCTTTTTGCCCTTCCCTCATGGTATGCCCTTGTGTCTTCCCGGGTTATAATCTTCATTTCTCATTACAAGTAAACTCAACATATTTGGAGAAATTTTTCTATAATGGAGATACTTAAAGAACAATTTATTTGGTTTCTAAATTGCTCAAGTAGTAGGGAATTATTCTTTACCTCCTTGAAAACTAAGTATATACACACATTATTTGGAATTCTTCTGCAGGTGAGATTTGTATAGTCTCAACTCTGTTTATTCAATAGAAATTTGTGTTATTACAGACTCACTAATACTGAGTTAATTTTGTTGCTCAAATTGGCCCAGGTGACTGAGAGCTCTTTCAGTGGATTCTGTGTCCTTCCTCTCACTCAGTCATTGGTTTTTGCATGTTTAGCACTTTCTTAATTTCTTACATCCTAGACTTATATATTTCTTGTCTCAGTCCTAGAGTCAGTCATTTCTCCAAGAAGCTGTGGTTCCTTTTTAATGGGAGAAAGAAATGATAAATCAGAATCTGAGTATAAAACATGCATGTCGTTATTGGAGAGTCATTGCTTCTAGTTCCTCTGAACTGACTGAGAAATGTGTGTGTGTGTGTGTGTGTGTGTGTGTGTGTGTGTGTGTGTGTGTATTAGCCAGAACTTTGAAGATGTGATTAAGTTAGGAATCTTAAAATGAGATTAAGATTTTTGTAAGAGGGAGGCTTGGGAGTCAGTGTCAGAGAAAAAGATGTGAAGATGGAAGGAGAGGTCTAAGTGATGTAATTGCTGGCTTTGAAAATGTTGGACAGGACCAGAGCCATGGAATATAGGAAGCTCCTAGAAGCTGGAAAAACAAGAAGGTGAATTTTCCCCTAGGACCTGGAGAAGGAATGCAATCCTGCTGACACTTTGATTTGGAAGAACAAACCCTATTTTGAATTCTCACCTACAGAACTCTAAGATAATAGATGTATGTTTTTGCAAGCCACTGAGTTTTTTTAAACGTTGCTGTGGCAGCAGTAGAAACTTGATATACAGTTTTTGAGAGACTTCACACTGAAGTTTTGCAACTCAAATCCATTGCTATATGTATCATTCTAGTCTACTATTCTTGCTTACTTGTGATCTTCCATTACAGTGGTGAGAAGCTTGGCTCCCACTATCTTCCATACATGTACTTGTTTACTTCTAGTATATATGGTTTATAGTGGTTTCAGAATTGGCAACCTATATCCCCATGGGAAATGACTTTATCAAGAAGATTACAAGTACACTGATTATGTACATTTCCTTTGAACTTCAATCATTCTTACTCTCTTTATTTCCAAGTTATTAGTCCAGCACCACTGCTCTCCAACTTCAGTAAGTTGGTCACATTCATTTGTGACACAGATTATTCTGACACATTTGCTTTCCATTACTGAATCCTCTGAATTGCTAATTTTGTAAGTTTAAATGCTTCACTTTGTGATGTGAAGTTGCATGCATGGAATTTAAAAAATGGTGTCATGTATCTATTATTAGAGTATCATACATAATAGTTACACTATCCTAAATAATCCTCTGCACTTCATTTATTTAACACCCCTCACCAGTAATCTCTGACAAGTTTTCATCTGTTAACTATTTTTATAGAATATAGCTTTGAAGCTTTGAAGGTTTCCACCTATCCATTTGCAATAGGCACTTAAGATTCATCTATGTCAGTGTGTAATTTGACAGCTCACTTCTTCTTCTTTTTTTTGAGATAGAGTTTTACTCTTGTTGCTCAGGCTGTAGTGCAATAGTGCAATCTTGACTCACTGCAATCTCTGCCTCCGGGTTCAAGCAACTCTCCTGCTTCAGCAGCCCAAGTAGCTGGGACTACAGGCATGCGCCACCACGCCTGGCTAAGTTTGTATTTTTTAGTAGAGACAGAGTTTCTCCATGTTGGTCTGGCTGGTCTCAAACTCCTGACCTCAGGTGGTCCTTCTACCTTGGCCTCCAAAATTGCTGGGATTACAGGTGTGAGCCACTGTGTCCAGCCAACTCACTTTGTTTTTAAGCTGTACTGCAGTTTGATTATCCACTTACCTATTAAGAGTGGATTTGGTAGCTTCTAGGTTTTGAAAATCATGAATACAGATGCTATGAATGTTTGCATGCAGGTTTTTAAGTGGGCATAGGTTTTGAAACTAGTTGGGTAAATAACAAGAAGCATGATTGCAGTATTATATAGTGTGTATATCTATGTTTTACATAGTATGTATAACTATGTAACAAACCTGCACATTCTGCACATGTATTACAGAACTTAAAGTAAAATTTTTTAAAAAAGGTTAAAATGGTACATTTTATGTCATGTCTATTTTACCATAATGAAAAATAAAGAAATGGACAATTTTAAGTAGATACAGATTTTTGACCCATTTTGAGTTAATTTTTATACATGTTGTAAGATATGATTCAACTTCAACCCTTTGCATGTTGATATCCAGTTGTTCAGGTACCATTTGTTGTGAAGAATATTCTTTCTCGATTGAGTGGACTTGGCACACTTGTAAAAAATTAGCCTGGCTGCAGTGTCTCATGCCTGTAATTCTAGCACTTCAGAAGGCTGAGGTGAGAGGACCACTTGAGCCCAGGAGTCTGAGACTATCCAGCTCAAGATCGCAAGACTTCATCTCTATAAAATAATTTTTACAAATTATTGGGTCATTGCAGCACTTGCCTGCAGTTCCAGCCACTCAAGAGGCCGAGGTGGGAGGATCCCCAGAGACCAGGAGTTCAGTGTTTCAGTGAGCTGCAATCTCACTTTGCACTCCAACCTGGGCAATAGAGAAGACCCCCATCTCTTTAAAAATATCAATTGACCATGGATACATGCATATATTTTGGGTTTCCCAATTCTGTTCTATTGATCTCTATGGGTATCTTCATGACAGTTTTAAATTGGGAAATGAGAATCTCCTTATTTTGTGTTTTTCTTTGAAAGATTTTTTGGTTATACTTGGTACCTTGCAACGTAAGGATTTTAGACACAGCTTTTCAATTTCTTTAAGAAGACAGCCGGGATTCTGATTAATTGCATTGTATCTGTATCAGTTTGTGAAGTACTGACACCTTAATAATGCTAAGTTTTCTAATGCATGAACATGGGATTTTTTTCAGTTTATTTAGATCTTCCTTAATTTCTTTCAGCAATGATTTGCAGTTTTCAGTACATAAATTTCTTTTTCTTTAGTTACATTTTTCCCTAAATATTTTACTTCTTTTGATACTATTATAAATTGAAATTTTTTAAAAGTAATTATGACTGGCTGAGGTGGGCAGATCACTTGAGGTCAGGAGTTCAAGACCAGCCTGGCAAATGTGGCAAAACCCCGCCTCTACTAAAACTACAAAAATTAGCTGGGTGTGATGGCACGTGCTTGTAATTCCCAAGTAAGATGCTGAGGCACAAGAATCACTTGAACCCAAGGGGTGGAAGTTGCAGTCAGCATAGATGATGCCACTGCACTCCAGCCTGAGTGACTCTGTTCCAAAAATATAAAAATAGTAATAACAACTTTTGTTTTAGATTCTGGTATTACATGTATAGTTTGTTTGATGTTAAAATAGCAAAGGTAGATAAATCCATGAAGATGAGAAAAAAACAGTGCAAAAAATGCTGAAAATTCCAAAAACCAGACTGCCTCTTCTCCAGATGATCGTAACTCCCCGCCAGCAAGGGCACAATACTGGACAGAGAATAATATTGACAAATTGACAGAAGTAGGCTTCAGAAGATGAATGATGACAAACTCCACTGAGCTAAAGGAACATGTTCTAACCCAATGTATGGATGTTAAGAACCTTGATAAAAGGCTACAGGAATTGCTAACTAGAATAACCAGTTTAGAGAGGAACATAAATGACCCGATGGAGCTGAAAAACACAGCATGGGAACTTTGTGAAGCATATACAATATCAATAGCCAAATCGATCAAGCAGAAGAAAGGATATCAGAGATTAGATTAGAGATCACCTTATTGAAATAAGGAGTGAAGACAAGATTAGAGAAAAAAGAATAAAAAGGAATAAACAAAGCCTCCAAGAAGTATGGGAATATGTGAAAAGACCAAATCTACAATTGATTGGTGTACCCAAAAGAGACAGGGAAAATGGAGTCAAGTTGGAAAACACACTTCAGGATATTATCTACGAGAACTTCCCCAACTTACCAAGACAGGACAACATTAAAATTCAGGAAATACAGAGAACACCACGAAGATACTTCTCCAGAAGAGCAACCCCAAGACACATAATCATCAGTCTCCAAGGTTGAAACGAAGAAAAAAATGTTAAGCACAGCCATAGAGAAAGGTCAGGTTACCTATAAAGAGAAGCTCATCAGACTAACAGCGGATCTCTCTGCAGAAACCCTACAAGCCAGGAGAGACTGGGGACCAATATTCAACACTCTTAAAGAAAAGAATTTTCAACTCAGAATTTGATATCCAGTCAAACTAAACTTTATGAGTGAAAGAGAAATCAAATATTTTACAGACAGGTAAATGCTGAGGGACTTTGTCACCACCAGGCTTGCCTTACTAGAGGTTCTGAAGGAAGCACTAAATATATAAAAGAAAAACCAGTACCAGATATGGAAAAACACATCAAAATATAAAGACCAATGACACTATGAAGAAACTGCATGAACTCGTGCAAAATAACCAGCTAGTATCATGATGACAGCATCAAATTCACACACTACAATATCAACCTTAAATGTAAATGGGCTAAATGTCCCAATTAAAAAATACAAACTGGCAAATTGGATAGTTAAGACCCCTGGGTGTGCTGTATTCAGGAAACCCATCTCACATGCAAAGACACACATAGGCTCAAAATAAAGGGATGAATGAATATTTACCAAGCAAAAGGAAAGCAAAAGCAGCAGGGGTTGCAATCCCAGTATCTGATGAAACAGGCTTTAAACCAACAAAGATCAAAAAAGACACTCCTCAGCAAATGCAAAAGAACAGAAATCATAACAAACAGTCTCTCAGACCACAGTGCAATCAAATTAGAACTCAGGATTCAAAACCACACAACTCCATGGAAATTGAAATATCTGCTCCTGAGTGACTCCTGGGTAAACAACAAAATTAAGGCAAAAATAAATAAGTTATTTGAAACCAATGAGAACAAAGATACACCAGAATCTCTAGGACATAGCTAAAGCTGTGTTAAGAGAAAAATTTATAGTACTAAATGCCCACATCAGAAAGCTGGAAAGATCTGAAATCAATACCTGATCATCACAATTAAAAGAACTAGAGGAGCAAGAGCAAACAAATTCAAAAGCTAGAAGATTACAAGAAGTAACTAAGATCAGTACATAACTGAAGGAAATAGAAACACAAAAAATCTTTCAAAAAAATCAGTGAATCCAGAAGCTGGTTTTTGAAAAGATTAACAAAATAAATAGACCATTAGATAGACTAATAAAGAAGAAAAGAAAGAAGAATTAAATAGACACAGTAAAAAGTGTTAAAGAATTAAATAGAAAAAGTAAAAACTTCCTGATAAGGGGGAGATCACCACTGATCCCAAAGAAATACAAACTACCATCAGAGAATAATATAAACACCTACATGCAAATAAACTAGAAAATCTAGAAGAAATGACTAAATTCCTGGACACTTACACTCTTCCAAAACTAAACCAGAAAGAAGTTGAATCCCTGAATAGACCAATAACAAGGTCTGAAGTTGAGGCAGTTATTAATAGCCTACCAACCAAAATAAGACCAGGACCAGATGGAGTCACAGCCAAACTCTACCAGAGGTACAAAGAGGAGCTGGTTCCATTCCTTGTGAAACTATTCCAAACAATAGGAAAACAGGGACTCTTCCCTAATTCATTTCATGAGGCCAGCATCATCCTGATACCAAAATCTGGCAGACATACAACGAAAAAAGAAAATTTCAGGTCAATATCCCTGATGTCCATCGATGTAAAAATCCTCAATAAAATACTGGCAAACAGAATCCAGCAGCACATCAAAAAGCTTATCCACTTCAATCAAGTCAGCTTCATCCCTGGGATGCAAGGCTGGTTTAACATATGCAAATCAATAAACATAATCCATAATATAAATAGAACCAATGACAATAAACACGATTTTCTCAATAGATGCACAAAAGTTCTTCAATAAAATTCAACATTTTTTCATACTAAAAATTTTCAATTAACTAAATATTGATAGAACATATCTAAAAATAGTAAGAGCTATTTATGACAAATTCATAGGCAATATCATACTGAATAGGCAAAAGCTGGAAGCATTCCCTTTGAAAACAGGCATAAGACGAGGATGCCCTTTCTCACCTGTCCTATTCAACATAGTATTGGAAGTTCTGGTCAGGGCAATCAGGCAAGAGAAAGAAAGGATATCCAAACAGGAAGAGGGGAAGTCATATTGTCTCTGTTTGCAGATGATGTTATTGTATATTTAGAAACCCCATAATCTCAGCCCAAAATCTCCTTAAGCTGAGAAGCAACTTCAGATAATCTATTTTAAAAAATATATTTCCACCTTTATTAATAGTTTTAGCTAGATCTTCTAGATAACTTCTGCAGCTTTTACATCAGCATTTGCTGCTTCACTTTGCATTTTTATGTTATGGATATAGCATCTTTTCTTAAACCACATGAACTAACTTTGCTATCTTCAAACATTTCTTCTATAGCTTCCTCACCTCTCCCTTCATTCATACAACTGAAGAGAGTTAGGACCTGGCTCTGGGTTATGCTTTGGTTTGAAGAATGTTGTGGCTAGCTTGATCTTCTATCCAGACCTCTAAAACTTTCTTCATATTAGCAGTAATGCTGATTCATTTTCTTATTGTGTGTTTACTGGAATAGCAGATTAATTTCCTTCAAGACCTTTTCCTTTGCATTCACAGCTTGGCTAACTGGCACAAAAGGCCTAGCTTTTAGCCCATCTCAGCTTTTGACATATTTTCCTCACTGAGCTTAATTATTTCTTTTAACTGAAGATGAGATATATGCAACTATTCCATTTACTTGAAAATGCAGGGACCTTTAGCATTAAATTAATTTCTATATTACTGTGTCTTGGGAAATAGGGAGGCCCAAGGAGAAGAAGAAAGATGGCAGAACAGTTGGTCTACATACAGTGAGAACACGCACAAAGTTTATTAGTTACTTTTGCCATTTTACATAGTCATAGTTCATGGAGCTCCAAAGCAATTACAACAGTAGCTTCAAAAGCCGCTGATTATAGGTCACCATAACTGATATAATAATGATGAAAATGTTTGAAATATTGCAAGAAATACCAAAACGTAACACAAACACATGAAGTGGATATATGCTGCTGGAAAAAGATACGAACTCAGGTCTGCTACACACCTTCAATTTGTACAAAACATAGTGTTTGCCAAGCAGAACAAAGCAAAGCATGAGGTATGAAATGAAAATGAAATGAGGTATGTCTGTAATTATATCTGTTATTTTATTTTTTGTTTTCTATATGTCTAATATCATTTTTATTCATGTATTTCTCCTGTTTCCTTTTGCAATGAGTATATTCTTTTATGCTCTTTAATTTGTTTAATAATTTCTTTGTTATTTTTGACTTATAATTCAATGATTTCTCTAGGATTTGTCAAGTGCATCTTAACTTATCAGAGTTAACTTCAGAAGAATATTTGTCAAATTTCAGTGAAATCGAGAAACATTACACTTAAATAACTATTTCTTTTCTCCTAGTTGTGGTATTATTACTATACATATGACACATATCATTATTACAAATTTAACAATACATTGTTATGCTTATGATTTTGCCACTTGTAGTCATTTTCTCATCCAAATGTAGCTTTGCTCCCTTTCAACCTCTTTTGTGCAGTTTTATTTTTGACATGTTGTATGGCCCCAAAATACATTGGATGCATATTTTTTTATACAGTTCAATTTTAAACTAGTTAAGAAAGAAAAAAGAGAAAACAATTCCTTGATAATATTTAAAAAATAATTACCCTTATCAGTGCTCTTCATTTGTTCACATGGATTTCAATTATTTTCTTGTCTTACTTGCTTTCAGCTTGAGTAATTTCTTCAGTATTTCATGTGTGATATGTCGGTTAACAGTCAATTCTCTTAGTTTTTGTTTTTCTGGGAAGACGTTTATTTTTCTTTCATTTTTCAAATATACCTTTGATGGATTAGTGATTCTTGGTGGACATTTTTTTTCTTGAGAACTTTAATAATAGCTATTAATATTATTGATGTTCCTTTCTATGTGACACATCATTTTTCTCCTGCTGCTTTGAAGATATTTTTCCTTGTCTTTGATTTTCAGTATTTTACTAAAATACATCTTTTTATGAATCTTTTTATATCTATTCTACTTGGAGTTTACAGTTTCCTGAATATATTTTATTATTATTTAATAAATTCAGGAAATTTTTAGTCATTTATTTTATTTTTTTTCTATTTTATTTCTGTCTTCCTGCTATGCTCTATATGCATACATATCATTTAGTTAATATTGTTATAAATTTCTCTGAGGTTCTATTAATTTTTATTTTTTTCTATTCTGTTCCTCAACTCACATAATATCTATAATCTCTATCAATGTATCCTTGATTTTCTAGTTATTTCCCTTTTTACCACTTCAAATATACTGCTGGGCCTGGCGTGGTGGCTCATGTCTGTAATCCCAGAACTTTGGGAGGCCGAGGTGGGCAGATCACGAGGTCAAGAGATCAAGACCATCCTGGCCAACACGGTGAAACCCTGTCTCTATTAAAAATACAAAAAAAAAAA
>CAUYLG010065473.1:0-41240 GCA_963573385.1 Cacajao melanocephalus | reverse complement strand
GATTTATCCACCTGTCGTCTTTGTAATTGCCGACTTTCAGATTGGGTCTGAGTGGACGTCCGGCTTGTTGGTGATGAAGTTTTTTTCTGTTTCTTAGTTTTCCTTTGGCGGATGCCCCTTCCCCACAGAGCTAGGCCTTCCTGGGTTCAGCTGTGCTTACTGTGAAACTCTCAGTCCTCAGCGCTTCCAATTGCTGTTCTCCCTGTGGGGATGGGACAAGCTGAGCCCGACTCAAAGGGCACCCAGTCCCGTATACTCTGCACTGAGAAGCGCCGTGCTGGGGTGCCGGCAAAACAGCCGCGCTGGCCAAAAGAGTCACGCTGGCGGCCTGTGTGGCTCCTCTGCTGGGTATCTCCCAGTCTGTGGGCAACAGAAATTCATCTGAAATTGCGGCATCCACTCACTCTCTGTGCTTTCACTGGGAGCTACAATCCTGAGCTGCTGCTAATCGGCCATCTTGGATCTCTCTCCCAAATCATTGTTTCTTTACTACTATATTGCTTGTAACATACTTAAAAATAACAATGCCCTCCTATATACATCTGGAGAGTCACTGCTGCCTTGCACATGTAGAAAAACCTGAAATTTCAGTAGATCAATATGATGAAGGTTTATTACTTAACTATTTCACAGTTTGATGTGGGTTGGGTAGTTCTTCCATGTGGCTTGATTTCAAATATTGGCTCATGGATCAGGATGCTTTCTTTCTTGAAATTCCACTATTTATTTCCAGCTGGGTGGACATGAGTGAAAATGGGAAAAGGCATACCAGCTGCTAACGGCCTTAGCCTGAAAACGGCACAGATCCCTTCCTTGACATTCTGTGGATTAGAATTCAGTCACATGGCCCCACAGAAGTGAAGGGAAGCTGAGGAATGCAGTCATCTGTGGGCTCAAGAAGAGACATGGGGTGGTGAACATTGCATTGTTACTGTCCTAAATTGTCATTCTGGCCATCTGCACATTTCATTCTTCTCCTCCATCTAAAGTACACTCACCACCTCTTACGGGGACACCTTCAGGTCCCAGCCAGTCACTGCATCCAGCTCAAAGTCCACTGTCTCCGGGGTTCTGCACTCGTCTCTATCAGGTCTGAACGTGCTGAGAAGACATAGCATTTAAACACCTGTCATGTCTAAGGCACTATATACAGTGCTGGAGCAGGTCAGAATACCCACTAAGGAAATGCCACCTGGAAAAGTGGAGAACATGAGAGCCACAGTCTCCAATCTATTGCATTTCTGAAGTCCTACAGGTCAGGCTCCGTGAAGTTTCCCTGCCTTGCAGTGAAGAGAATTCCTTGAGTGGACACTGACTCCAGCCTGGATGAGGCTTTTTGTCTTTGATTCCCCTTGGCCTCCTCTGAAGTGAGTGTTGAGACTCTCACCCTGTAGACCAGTGTAGCCTTTGAAACCTGTCTCCTGGTCATCAGAATTGGATGCTCAAGGGCCATTTAAGTCATGAACAACCAAAGACTTTTAAATCCAGGCTCAAAAACTTAAGTGGCTTCTGTTTGCTTTTGTGTCCCAGTAACGATATCGGACATTCTTTTTTTTTTTTTTTTTTTTCCTGAGACAGAGTCTTGCTCTGTTACCCAGACTGGAGTGCAATGGGATGATCTTGGCTCACTGCAACCTCCACCTCCCGGGTTCAAGTGATTCTTCTGCCTCAGCCTCCTGAGTAGCTGGGACTACAGGTGTCCACCACCATGCCCAGCTAATTTTTGTATTTTTTAGTAGGTACAGGGTTTTACCATGTTGTTCAGGCTGGTGTCGAACTCCTAACCTCAGGTAATCCACCCGCCTTGGCCTCCCAAAGTGCTGTGATTACAGGCGTGAGCCACTGCACCTGGCCAACAACATCTAAAATTCTTTTCTAGACATATTTCTCATCTTGACATTCTTCCTTTGCCCCTTCACCCCTATGCCTCTTCGTTTCACCTGAAGGGCATCTTCCTTGAAGCATTTTGTAAAAGTAAGTGTGAGAGATCATACTCTTTTTTTAAAAATTAAAATTTTTTTTTAGAGACAGGGTCTCACTGTGTTGCCCAGGCTGGAGCACAGTGGCTATTCACAGGTGCGATCCCACTACTGATCAGCACGGGAGTTTTGACCTGCTCTGTTTCCAACCTGGGCTGGTTCACCCCTCCTTAGGCAACCTAGTGGTCCCCCACTCCTGGGAGGTCACCATATTGATGCCTAACTTAGTATGAACACCCGATCGGCATAGCACACTACAGCCCAGTAGTGCTGGTCTCAAGTGATCCTCCCACCTCAGCCTCCTGAGTAGCTGGAACTACAGGCATGCACCACTGCACCCGGCGAGAGATCACACTCTCAATGTGGCTGTGTTAGTCTGATTTCTCAGAGGAGCAGAGACAGGATGGGATTGATCATGCAAGGGTTTTGTTAAGAGAAATGCCTGGGAGCAAAAAAGGGCAGAGAGCTGGAGGAGGCTGAGAGAGTCATTGCAAGCTGACCTTGAGTGAAGGAGAAGGCAAGGGACAGTGGGAGGAGGTGTTCTAGGTAGCTGTGCAGTCCAGGGAAAGCAGTCCTTTGGCAAAAAGGTGGGTGTCTCCCGGGAATGAGCCTGGTATCCTCAATAAAAGGCTGACAGCAGCCTCTGGGAAGCAAGGCCTTAAGCAAACACAAGGGCACAGGAACTGTGGGGCTTGGTCAGTGATGCTCCCTGTGGTTGAAGGTGGACAGAGCACATCCTCATGGCCACCACCAGAACTTCACAGAGCCTGACCTGCAGGTGCTGTGTGCCCTTTGTCACTTTATTCACCTTAGAAGTCTTCCTGTGCTCTGTCATGCAAACCCTTTAAAAATTCTATCTCTTGCAATGTGGTATATGATGAGATGCTTTTTCCAATCGTATAACATCCCAAATTTCTGTATTTGCTCTATTCCCTTTCATTTCAGCTTGCAAAGCACTCAGTTCTTTCTTGAATTCATTTCTTTCTTTTAACACCTTGCCAAACACAGTCCCTAGCAACCAACACTTAGTCCTAATGTTCTATTTTTCAACCTCCTCCCTTAGAATGAAAAGTTCAGAAAGCATGGGATCTGCCTTTGAAGTTACAGTGTCTAGCTTTTTAACCAAATGTTTTGCGGCTGCATAATATGGATCTCTAGCCTGTTCAACATCACTCACCACCCAACTGCTAAAGCAGTGACACAGAGTTTATATTTCTGTTTCAGCAGCACCCCGCTTTTGGGATACATTTTCATTTTAGTCATGTAATCAGTGGAATCTGTTACAATAGGCAAACTGAGCAATCTCAGTGGCTGAATATAGCACAAGTTTATTTCTTGCTAATGTTACAGTCTGATGTGGGCCAGGGAGGCTCAGGGCCCCAGGCTGCTTCATCTTACTCCACCACCTGATTCCTTGTTTCTAGCCAGTGGACATGAGGGAGAGAGTGCAGAGAAGGGCCACCATCTCCTAACTGCTTTGGCCCAGGAGTGACACAAGTCTTTTCTTTCAGAGAGTGCTGCAGTGTCCCTTGATGTTCCTATAGCCAAGTCCAAAGCTTATACTGCTTACCACACAATAGCCAATAAGTTGAGAGACAAGGTGTTGGGGCAAGGAAAGCGACTTCATTTCCAAAACCCAGCAAACCGAGAAGATGGCAACTAGTGTCCTAAAGAACCTCCTAAGTTAATATAAATTTTGGGTTTCTTTTATGTTAAGGGAAGGAGGAAGAGGGAGGGGGTTGAGGTTGAAGGGTGACTAATGACTATGGGCCTCTGGGTGGCAGTGAGGGTAAACTTCTTTGTCCTTGGCCAGGTCACAGTGCTTTTATGCATTTTTAACATAACGTTGTTATTGTGTGTACACCCTTTTTGTCTCCTGGGGGGTTAGTTTTGGGAGGGCCTATTAGCCTTGTTTTACAGTTAAACTATAAACTAAATTCCTCCCATTGTTAGCTTGGCCTGTATGCAGAGGTAAGCAAAAGCAGTTAACCTAAAAAATGTCACCATGCGGGGGGGGGGTGGGGGAAGTTAGGAATAAACTGGAGCTAGTCATGATCGGCTTCCTTTTCACCGTTGCATTCTCTCTGCTGGAGACTTAAGGAAAGCTTGGCCTTGGACGCCTGCCCCTGCAGGCTGGTGTGGCTATTGTGTTTCTCCCTAGAGAAATAGTGAGTGGGAGATGGTTGTGAACCTGCATCCAGGCCACGGTCTCTCTGGAATTCTTTTTGTAGATGACAAGGTTCTGCAAAGTGATGTGATGGTTGTATACCACTGGGCAGCTTAGGTCATTCCTTACTGATTGGAAATCAAACCTGTTTCTTCTTCCTTATTTCTCCTTCTATTGTGAAGCAGCGAGTGACAAGCACATCCAGTGGCTCCTAGGGGCAGACGGCGAGGTCTGGGTCTGGATCATGGGAGAAGGCCCTGGTGACAAGCCCTACGAAGAGATCTCTGAGGAGCTGATTGCAGAGAGGGCACGGCTGCAGGCACAGAAGGAGGCTGACGAGCTCTGGTGAGGGGTGCTATGGGGTGTTGGGTGGGGTCTGGGCATGGAAGCCTGGAGTGGGGTGTCGGTGGGAGGAAGGAGGCCCAGTCAGGCTACCTGGCTGTTTTGAGCTCTGCTAAGATCAGGTGACCAAAGCATCAGAGTCTTGTATCAGGAAACCTTGTGGGCTTAAATCCTGGCTCCACCAATTAGTAGTTGGCTGATCCAGGGCCTCAGTTAACACATCTGTGGTATGGGCATAACACCATGCTTCCCATATGGACAGAGTTTGGATTTGCTGAGACAACACATGCCACAAGCTTTTGTTTGTTCTCTCACTGAGTTCTCATGGGAATGGCACCGCAGTTTACATTCATGTTTGTTATCTACTTGTTCCTCTTCGTGTTACCCATCTTTCTCACACAGGAGGAGCAACTGAACCCCAGTGAGGTTTGGAGTCAGACTCCTTTCATAAACAACTTTAAGATTTTGTCACTCAACTTGGATATCCATGTGAAATTGACTCTAACATTTTTTTTTTTTGGAGACGGAGTTTTGATCTTGTTGCCCAGGCTGGAGTGTAGCAGGGCGATCTTGGCTCACTGCAACCTCCACCTCCTGGGTTCAAGCAATTCTCCTGCCTCAGCCTCCCAAGTGGCTGGGATTATGGGAATGCTACCACCACGCATGGCTAATTTGTATTTTTTAGTAGAGACAGGGTTTCATCATGTTGGCCAGGCTGGTCTCAAACTCCTGACCTCAGGTGATCCACCCACCTCCCAAAGTGCTGGGATTACAGGCGTAAGCCACCACGCTGGCCTTAATGATGGCATTTTAATTGAAAAATTCTAAAATCATGTAAACAACACTGAAAATAAAGAACAACTCATACACACCACCTAAGATAACTGTAGTGAGTGCCTAGTTAATACATGCTTTGTAAATTGTTTTATTCACACCTTGACAAATTGACTAATATAGATCCAAAATGCTACTTAAGATTACTATATGGTACAGATATTTATTATATGATATGGGAAACCCAACTTATTGGTCTTATTAATGGACATTTGGGTTGTTTATTGTTTTTTTTACAGTACAAAAATCCTCTGACAAGTATCTTTTGCTTTATTTACTTATGAATTTATTATTTGCTCACTGCAGCCTTGATCTCCTGGGCTCAAGTGATCCTCCCGCCTCTTCCTCCTGAGTATCTGGGACTATAGATGCATGCCACCAGACGTGGCTATTTTTTAAAAAAATTTTTAGTAGAGATGATGTCTCACTATGTTGCCTAGGCTGGTCTTGAACTCCTGGTCTCAAGCAATCCTCATGCTACTGCCTCCCAAAATGCTGGGATTACAGGCATGCACCACCATGCCTAACCTACATGCATCCTTGTACACTTGAGCGAGTGTACAAAATCTAGGAAATGGGATTTCCTAGCCTCGTTTTCCTGGATTCCAGAAGAATTATGCAAATTTACACTTTCATGCATGAGAATGCCTGTTTCTTTCTGTCTTTACCAACACTGAATTCTGATAGACCAAGGAAAAAATGCTCATTGTTTTTATTTCAAGTTCTGTTGTTATGTGGTCCTTCAGTTTTTCACACAAGCTTATACCTGTGGTGCTTTCTTGGTAGGAGACAGAAGGAGGCAGAGATCACCAAGAAGTTCCGGGATGCTCTGGCCAATGAGAAAGCCCGGATCCTGGCGGAGAAGTGGAAAGTGGAGATGGAAGACCGCAAGGCTGCCAAAGTCCTGGAGGAACGCATCCACGAGGAATTCAAGGTGGGCTGGCATATGGGGCCCTTGTGTGCTGCCACCTGCTTAGCCCCTGAGGCCACTGGGGTTGGACTCTGGTTTGGATCCCTCCTTAGCCATTGATTAGTACTGGGTGCTTTATGAGAACAGAAATCTGCCATGTCTGAACAGGAAGGAACTTGACACACCATTTGGGCCAATCCACTTCTGATTTTGCAGATGAGGAAACTAAGGGTCAGACAGAATAGACTTGGCCAAGGTCACATGTAGTAGTGGTTGGGGATAGAGTCAGGATCAGAACTGGAGTATTTTGCATCCCAATCCACTGGTCCAGAAATGAGGCCTAGAACATTCCTTGTTTGTAATATTCAGTTAATAATAACACTTTGCTGGAAATTTTTGTGAGGATTCAAAGAGATGACATATTCACATTTTCTGGTGTAGGATAAAGAGTTATTGGTCTATTGACAGGTGCTGGTTAGAACAAATAGGTTTTTCTGGTAATACTGAGTTTTTGTTTGTTTTTGAGACAGAGTCTTGCTCTGTCGCCAGGCTGGAGTGCAATGGCGTGATCGCAGCTCACTGCAACCTCTGCCTCCCAGTTTCAAGCGATTCTTCTGCCTCAGCCTCCCAAGTAGCTGGGACTACAGGCGCACGCCACCACGCCCAGCTAATTTTTTTTTTTTTTTGTATTTTTAGTAGAGACGAGGTTTCACCATGTTGGCCAGGATGGTCTCAATCTCTTGACCTGGTGATCCGCCTGCCTTGGCCTCCCAAAGTGCTGGGATTACAGGCGTGAGCCACTGCACCAGGCCAACATTGAGCTTTTTAATGGAAGTCTAGAGTCATCCTAGGGACATGACCTTATGCTGCTAGAAGCCATGGCCAGAGTTTGACAGAGTTGTTATGTCTTGCAGTTGTCAGTATACTCATGGCATTTTCCCATTTAAAAATTTTTAAAACTTTGTTTTGCCTCATACTAATTAGATAGTGAGGACACTGGCCTTTTCAAATCATGTATGTTGCAAATATTTTTATCAGTGTTGTTGATTTTTCTTAATTTTGGTTTCAGTATTTTCAGATGTACGTAGGATTAAACTTTTAATTGGTGAAATCTATCAGTCTTTTTTTTTTTATTTGCTTCATGCTTAGAAGGATCTGTGATATCACAAGCTTATAAGAATCTGCATTGTTTATATGTCTTTCCTGATTTTATTTCTCTCCAACTAGTTTTCCTTCACTTTGGAGGGTGGTGTAATACAGGGCTCTTACTTTATTTTCTTCCAAATGGTAAGCCAGTAGTCCCCATATTATTTATTATGTAATCTGTCTTTTCCCTTCTCATTTGACTTGCTGCCTTGATTGAATTCTTACTTTTTACTTACTTGTGGGCCTTTTTGTGGATTTTTCTTTTCTGATTTATTATTCGTGAGCCAGACTTAATTGTTTAATTATTGTAGCTTTAAAATAAATTTTAACATCTGTTAAGGTAAGAACCCTACCATTACTCTTCATTTCCAACATGTCCTTGGCTAATCTCACCCATTTTTTTTTCTGCCAGGGAAACTTGAATTATTCTGTCATTATCTCCCCTCTCTTAACAACAAAGACCTCAGTGATTTTCATTAGAACTGCATCAATTTATAGCTGTCTTTGTGAAAAATGGACATTTTTACAATGTTGAATCATTGAATCTTCTTGTTCAGAAATCTGGTATGTTATTCAGAGCTTCTTTTTGTCTTTACAATTTTTTAAAGCACCTTTAAAGGTGCTGACCACCTAATCCCAAACTTTCTCAATAACTTTTATCTATATGCCTATACACTTCTAATTTTTTGGACTTTGGTAAAATTTATTTCTTTAAATACTCCAAATTTCTTTTTTTTTTTTTCTTTGAGACAGGGTCTGAGCCCCAGATACTGGAAGAGTGGCTCTGTGGAGCTGGAGTCCTGGGGCTCAGCTCACAAGGAGATCATGAAGGGATTAAGGTACCAGTGGAGATTTTCTGGTCAATGGTCTCCTTGAGAACCTCAGTGATAGAGTGGGTGAGAAATTGTGGGATGGTCCTTGATGGGGCTCAAGGAGGATCACTAGGGCCGTCTGGCCAGACTCTCAGGTTCACTGAGGGCCTCAACCACAGGTTATTGCCACGGAAGGTTATGATTATTATGTGTTTGTTTTGGTTCAAAAATTAATTTGCTAAATGTGAATGTTTAAACTTTATTGGAAATAGTAATTCTGATTTGATATGTCTTCATTTTGAAGAGTCTCAAAAATGCCTTGGAGAGGCTCATTAGGGCAGTATCTGTCAGGAACAGTAGAACAAGGACTGTGGAATTGAATGGTCCAGGTTGATGAGCTGAGATATTTTCCGTTTGCTCTGCCTATAAGTGCACTGCCCTTTTGCTGTGTGAATTCTTCATCACAGGAAATAGTTAAGCCTAGGCTGAAATATGATCTGAAAGGTTTCTGTGGTAGGTTGAATGTGATTTGCAGCAAATTGTTTGCCCCTCCTCCCTTTGAGACATGGGATCTATTCCCGCTCTCCTTTGGGCTGTGCCAGCCTTGTGACTAGCTGTGATATAAAGAATGCAGTAGTAATGACTGATATAACTTTTTTTTTTTTTTAATCTGAGATGGAGTCTCACTCTGTTGCTCGGGCTGGAGTGCAGTGGCGTGATCTAGGCTCACTGCAACCTCTGCCTCCCGGGTTCAAGTGATTCTCCTGTTTCAGCCTCCCAGGTAGCTGGGATTACAGGTGCATGCCACCACACCCAGCTAATTTTTGTGTTTTTAGTAGAGATGGGGTTTCACCATGTTGGCCAGACTGGTCTTGAACTCCTAACCTCAAGTGATTCACCTGCCTGGGCCTTCCAAAGAGTTGAGATTACAGGCGTGAGCCACCACACCTGGCTTGATATAACTTTTGAGGGAAGACTGTAAGAGAGCTGCAGCTTCTACTTTTCCCTCTCTTGCAGTGTTCACTTTTGAAGCTGTCCCATAAGAATCCCTACTACCCTAGACCACATACCATAAGGAAACCCAAGCTAGCCATGCAGAGAAGAGGCTACATGGAGGGGCACTGATGCACCAGACACATGAGTGAAACCTTGGTTGTACCAGCCCATCCCACTGAATGACCCCAACCAAGTGACTGACCTCAATTGATACCACGTGGTGCAGAAGAGCCACCCAGCCAAGCCCTTCCTGAATTACTAACCTGCAGAATCATGCACAAATAAAATGGTTTTAGACCACTGAATTTTCTGATAATTTGTTACTCAGCAGTAGACAACCTAAAACAGCTTCACCAAGGGATTTATGCATTGGGTTAGAGATTGGCTTTGATAATTTCTTTTCTTTTCTTTTTTTTTGAGACAGAGTCTGGCTGTGTCACCCAGGCTAGAGTACAATGGCACAATCTCAGCTCACTGCAACCTCCTCATCTCTCAGGCTCAAGCCATCCTCCCACCTCAGCCTCCCAAGTAGCTGGGACTATAGGCGTGCACCACCATGCCTGGCTAAGTTTTGTATTTTTTTTTGTAGAGATGGGGTTTCGCCATGTTGCCCAGGCTCATCTGGAACTCCTGAGCTCAAGCAATCCACCCACCTCAGCTTCCCAAAGTGAGATAATTTTTATTGTGTCTTTCAAAAGTAAATTTCTAACATTCTGAGTCTTGCTTGTAGGAATGTACCAACAACCTTCATTTAATACTTTCTTTTATTCCTGAGAACCTAAGGGGAGGTTGGTTGTTGTTGGGGAGGAGAGGAGAAATAAACTACAGGCTCTCAAAATCTTACAGGGTGCCGGGGGAGAGAGAGACAACTCCACGAACAACCCTTAGTCCCAACCACACCCCGGGGACTAAAATGGAGGGCAAAGGAGTAACTTTAGAGGTCTCGGCATGAGGAAGCACAAGAGATGGAAAGGAGAGATGTAGAATGATGAATGGTTTGCTGGAGGGAGAGATAAAAAGTTCATGATGGATGGACCCAGACATAAGCCTGGAAAGGCAGGGTGTGAAGCTCTTAAATGCTATATTAAGTGGGTGGACTTTCTTCTGTAGGCAAAGCAAGATCTTATACAAAGAAGGGTGTGGTCAGATCAAGTTTTAGGAGCACAACTGATGGCAATGGTATGATTCCAGTGATGAGTTTTCAGTCAAGGAGACTAGTTAGGAGATTTTTGCAATGGTCAATGTCAATGACGAGGGTCTGAACAGAGTCTACGACAATGGGGAAGGAGAGAAAGGGATGGATGTAGCAAAATGATGGTGGTGAAATCAACAGAGCTTGGCATCTATTAGATATTGGGATGACGGAAAGCAAAGAGCAAAGGCATCCAAGTCCCAGGACAGAGATGGGGAGATGGCAAGATGGCAGCACCTTCCCACTGTGGGGAGCTGTGGAGGGTGTACAGGCTTGTAGGAAGGAGAAAGTGCTTAATTGGCTGCACTGAGGATTTTTACCTGGCAGAGAAGGGAGATGGGTGGAGGCTGGAGGAGAGGAGAGAGGTTGGATGAGAAGCCTGGTGATGGAGAGAGATGGGCTGGGCTTACTTTTGGCAGCTCGTGTTGAGGATGTAGGCAGGTTCTGCTAATTCTTCAGGTCATAGGAAAAGGTAGACAACTGCTTTCTGAAAATGGAAAAAAATCCCAGAATCTTTGTATGGGGTTACGGAGAGAACTCTGAAGATGCAGACAGCTGGAAACCAGTTGTTAAAACCATTCTGCTGTGGCTGGTGCCATTTGAATGTAATTTACATGCATATAAAAGTGCTCCTTTAGAAAAAAGGAGATCATGAAGCCAGATAAAATTTGTGTTTATTTCCTTCATGCTTTCTTAACTTCTAAAATTGCTTCTGGACATTTCTCCTGCTCGAGACCACAGAACATGGCTCAATAAACATCCTGTGCTCTCCTTCTACCCAGGGTCCTGTGACCTTCCTTCTCCATTTGCAATCTCCCTCCCTCCTCTCACCCCCACCTCTTCCCAGGTTTACTCTTAAGGAACAGACATGGTTGATATTGTTCAGTTGTTCGTTAATTTTTTTCTATTTTTTATTCAAGGCCACTTCCTTTTTTTTTTTTTCTCCTTTATGTTTGGAGTTCATTTTGGTCACTTAATGAACTCCTCTCCAACTTTAGAAACAATTACTGCTTTACTTCCAATGAGATTAGAAGTGGTGGGGAAATTTTCTGCTTCTCAATTTTCTCTTGAAAACTTTAGACTTTACCAGAGCCTCTTTAGGCAAGGCCGATGCCAACAAAACAACATGATATAATGTACCCTGTCCCTCCCAGGGCTCACCACAAACCCTGTCTTCTTTTTACCTGTTTGATAACTCATGCGCTTCTCTGATCAGCATTTATGGAGTACCTGGTATCTGCTATGCCCTGTGCTGTGAGCTGGCAATGTAGGAATGAACAGCATAGGCTTGGGTTTGACTTTTTGGAGTGCATCATCTCACTGTGGTGTTATTGGGGCCAGACTAACAACAAAAATGAGGATGCCTTTGTCACCTGAAAAATGATGAAGTTCATAAATTTGGAAAGGGGAACTTTATTTCTCATAAAGGTTGCAGCCTACAGGTGGCTATTCTGACAAGCTGGGAAGTGTAGCCTTTGGTCAGAAGCTGGAAGCAGGCACCTTGAGGCAGGGAAGAATGAGACAGGAGTTTATGCTGACCAGGTTAACTGAGTCTACTCATTACAGTTAGGCCCTACACATCAAAAGGCAAAGCAGAGGACATGAAGTCCCTTAGGGTGCATCCTCTGTAGACTGGCCGGAACCACTCTGTGGTTGGTGGTCTCTTATCAGGAAGGAATGTTGGTTGGTTGTTGTGTCAAAACCACAAAAAGGGAGGGGCAGCATCAGGCTGTTGGTTGAAATCAATCTTTCAAAAGGGCTCGTTTCTGTTTATCCTTAGGGAAGAAAGCCTAATGGTGGTTACCAGGGCAAGTCTGACCTCCCCTCCCATCATGGCTTGGAACTCAGTTTTTAAAGTTTCTTGGGGGTCCCCTTGGCCAAGAAAAGGCCTGTTCAGTTGCTTAGGGGGCTTTGGAATTTAAAAAAAAATTCTCATCTTCCAGAAAAGGCATTGTCTTGATGACATTTTCCACTGGACTGAGGCAGACTCTGGCCTCTGTGGGCTCCCGTTACTGATGGGTTATCAGGAGAAGGGAGATTGAGTAAGCTGGACAGTTCAGAGGGCTTTGGACAGCCAGAGCAAGGTGATTAATTCCTAGGTAGAAGGGGAGTGTCTGCATATCTGGTCTTTTGGCTGCCAAACCTCAAAAAATGTTTTTGTTGGTTTGTTTTTTCCAGTGGGATCAGATTGGTCAGAGAATTCTGACAGTTGCAACAACAATGAGAATTTTTAGGCAGTTACAGCCTTGAGGATCAAGTTATTTTAGCAAAACCACATGTAATGCTGTTTATTTGTAGTTGCAAAATGTTTTCTTTTGTCGTCCCCATCCTTGTAAAGAGCTTGCCTTGATCACAGTAAATGGCCATTTTCTTTTGAGATGGGTGGTTGCTGTAGGCCTCTGGTTCCCTGGGTGGTGTCCTACTTTCTAGGTGAAGGAGAATTGACTGAATGTGGCCCTATCATTTAACTTGCGGTTTCCTGTTAGTCATAGCCAGTTGAAGTAGGAACATTGCATTGTAGTCTGAGGTGGTTAAGGGCCGCTGATTCACCACATGCCAGTCATACACTTATCCAGTGTATGCCAGTCATTCCTAGGCTTCAATGTCTCTGTTATGGGCTGAATTATGTCCCCCCTAAAATCCATATGTTGAAGTCCTAATCCCCGGGACTATGTTTGGAGATAAGGTCTTCACACAAGTAATTAAGTTAAAATGAGATAGAGTGGGTTAGACCTTATTGTAATACGACTGCTGTCCTTATGAAAAAGGAGATTTGGACACAGACAGGTACACACTCAGAGGGAAGGCTGTGAGTGAAATAGTGAAAAGGCAGCCAGCCAAGGAGAGGGGGCCTCAGCATGAAGCCCACCCTGCCACACCTTGACTTTGGATTGCAGCCTCCAGAATTGAGGAAACAGAGTTCTGTCGTTTAAGCCCCCTCAATCTGTGGTACTTCATTATGGTGACCTGAGCAAATGGATACACTCCTTATCCACACGAGGAAGTAGCAGCATGCAGTTGACGTCCCTCTGGCTCTGACAGGCCTTGACTGTATTTTCTCTGAGACCTGCTCCTGCCTGGGAGACCCCGGTGGGTCCTGTGGTACTATTTCAATAGATCAACAAGTGGATAAAGGGAGATAACTGTACATTTTTATTCCCTCATTTTAAAAATGACAAGACTTTTGTTCCTTCTGACCTGGCATAGATGGAGAACTTTTCTCCAATTCAATGATTAAATTTTTAATGCTAAAAGTAGACAAAATTCCAACTTCCTTATGACCTACTCTCTAAGGGTTGGGAATTAAGGGCTAAAAAAGGTAAGTGGCTTCTTCTAATTGTTTACTAAATACTTTTTCATCCCTTTTTTCAGGCTACCACCTCCCTCCCTCTGGCCAGAAGAAGAGGGAAGGTTGGAAGGGAAAGGTTGGGGTGTTGGGGTATCAGGAAGAGTGAAGGGAGCAGGAGAGGAGAAGGTGGGAAACTGGGGATTAAGGAAAGCTCTGAACTCTTGAATAATGGGACCTGCAGCAAGGGTTGCCCCTAGAATGTACAGAGCTGACAAATATGTCATTGTGCAGTCTTTGTTTATATTAAAAATTTGAGTCACATAAAATCAGCCTTCTTGCACTATTCTAGTGACCCAATCTCATGTTACCCTGTGCTAAAAATACTGTGCTGGTCAGCAGCATGCATCTGCTTGCTAGGCTATCCTTGTGGAACCAGGACCCCTGCACTGGGCCCCACGACGACTCCATAAATATGAATTCTGGAGTTCCTTGGGACATCTGCTCAACCCCTTGATGAGGGAGACGGTCAGAGAGCACCCTGAAGGAAAGAAACAGGGAGTCGGACTCATTCAGAACCTATTCTGGGCTTGGGGCACCTTACCTGGACACCACCACCTGCCCTTACCATTCCTGGGGGAACTATTTCTGGCAAGTCCTAAGAAGGGACTTGAGGAGGAAATTTACAAGGAAGGTGCTTTAAAGTATAGGTTCCATGAAGCATGGGGTTCAGGCCAGGGGCACTGCTTGTGTGGGCAGTCCTGCCAGCAGCCTCCTCCCCTTCAACTCCTGGAATGCTGGGATGACACCACCCAGGAAGGACAGAGGAGAAGACACTGAATAATCTCAGAGAAAGGGCCTCTAGATTTGAGGGTCCTGTAACATGGCTGTTTCCTTCTATGATTTCCCTAGAGAAAAGCCCTCCTCTCAATGAAGCCTAGAGCATGCTCTCTGAGTTTCCTATTCAGATATTTACTTCTCTCTTAAATATGAATAGTCAGGGAACATCAGACAGCCGAGGAAAATATTTCACATGTATGACAGGCACCAAATCAAACAAACTTAAAAAAAAAAAAACCACACGCACAGAGGAAACAGACCTAAGTCAGAATAGGTGGGAAGAAAAAACTCTAAAATACTCAGAGGAATGAGTTATTATATTCATAAAACAAGTGCAAGATGCAATGAAGAGAAAAGAACAACCAAAGAATAAGAGCGAGAGCTTGGAAATTACACATGTGATAGGTGAAATTAAAAACTCAGTAGAAGGTTTGGAAGATGAAGTTGATGAAATCAACCAGGAAATAGAACAAAAAAGACAGCAGAGCTGGGCATGGTGGTTTACACCTGTAATCCCAACACTTCTGGAGGCTGAGGTAGGTGGATCACCAGAGGTCAGGGGTTTGAAACCAGCCTGGCCAATGTGATGAACCCCATCTCCACTAAAAATACAAAAATTATCCAGGAGTGGTGGCATGTGCCTGTAATTCCAGCTACTCAGGAGGCTGAGGCAGGAGAATTGCTTGAACCTGGGAGGTGGAGGTTACAGTGAGCCAAAATCGTGCCACTGCACTGCAGCCTGGGTGACAGTGAGACTCTGTCTCAAAAAAAAAAAAAAAAAAAAGACAGTGGAAAGCAATAGAGAAAAACGATAAGGCCATTACAAGATCAACTCAAGAAGACCATTATTTGACAAACAGGAAAAACAAGAAATGAGAAGAGAAGAAATCATCAAAGAAATCCTAAGCAAAGATGTGTTAGACTGGAAAGATAAGAGAGTCCAGACTGAAAGTACCCCCAAGTGCCCCACACAATCAATGCAAGAAAATCCACAGCAAGGCATATTATATTAAAAAGTTCAGAACGTCGGCGTTAAAGAGACCCCAGGGGCTTCCAGAGAGAAAAATGAATGCCTTGTGCAGAAGAATGAGAATCAGAGTGGTAGTTCTGGATGCTAAAAGACAAAGAAGTCTTAAAAATTCTGCAGGAAAATGATTTTTAATCAAATTCTGTGCTCAGCTAAATTGGCAGTTACATGTAAATGTGGCATATAGACATTTTCATACGAGGCTCAGAAAGAGTCTCTGTGCATTCTCACCTGGGAAGTATTATATGTTGCTGTAAACCCAGGGAGTGGCCAAGAAAGAAAGTGGGGCTCCAACTCAAGGAAGGCTGAGAGGTCTGTTGTTGGTGGGTGGATGGAGAGGAGGCTGAGGTAGTAACCAGTGCAGACTGGAGAAGGAATGATGGCACCGGGTGGTGTCTCCCTTGGGAAAAGATAACTTTTGTATTGTCTGTTATAAGAAAAAGCACATGGTTAAACACAGAGAATGATTTACTACATCTGGGAGAAAATTGGGAAAATTCATATTCAGCTTTGAGATGTATTAACCTAGGGAAAACCAGAAAAAATGATTGGAAAGCAAAGGCTGTCATACTATCGTATTTTACTGAATTTAAGTTACCGTTAATAGCAAAACATCATTAAGAGGAAAAAAGTGTTGCTTGTTAAACAGGCAAGCTGTAAGTTGTAAAACACATCCAAATTTCAGAGATGTTACAAAGTTAAAAAAATGTACTTTTTGAAATTGATGAAAATAGCGCCCTATTTGGCTTTGCGGCAAACTATTTTGGTGCTGATTATTGATTTAACCACAAATTATGATGCGAATTTATTGTGAGGCTGAGGAGAGAAAAAGTATGGAGTATGGGTGTTCACCTGTGGGAAAATATAAGTGCTAAATATGCATGTGCCAAAAAAGAAAGGCAAGATTTGACATCTAGATTGATAAATTGATAAATCAAGGATTAGTAGCATTAATCAGACATATGAACATAGCCAAACAAAGGAACAGCTAACAGTTGAAAATGGTGGCCTCCAGGCACTGGTCTAAGGTTGGTTGGATTGGGTTCTGGTGAAGTGATTTAGAGACTGCTGGTTTTCATTAGGAGCCTGTGGCCCATAATGCATGTTTAATACATATATGTTACTTTGATGTAAACAAAGGTAGAAGAAAATCCACACAGACACAACCTTTTTAGCACTTAGGAGTGGGACAGAAATGGGAGATTTAGGGCCCCCAAATCTACTCTCTTTTTAAGGTACTTTATCCAGACTTAAGGTTAAGACATAACCATACCCTGCTTCACTGGCTTTCAGGAAGACACCAGGCACTCCTCCCTGTTTCTTCCCTCCCACTTCCTCCAAAATGAAAGTAGACCTAAGGATGGCACAGAATCCTCTTTTTCTTTTTATTTTTTGAGATGGAGTCTTGCTCTGTCACTCAGGCTGGAGTGCAATGGTGATCTTGTCTCACTGCAACCTCCACCTCTCGGTTTCAAGCGATTCTTCTGCCTCAGCCTCCTGAGTAGCTGGGATTATAGGTGCACACCACCACGCCCGGCTAATTTTTGTATTTTTTTAAGTAGAGACAGGGTTTCACCATGTTGGCCAGGCTGGTCTCAAACTCCTGACCTCAGGTGATCTGCCCACCCAAAGTGCTGGGATTACAGGTGTGAACCACTGTGCCTGGCCAGGATGGCACAGAGTCCTCTTACCTCTGCGGTAAGGTGTGGAATTTACACATTGTTCCACGTATTTCTTTTTGGTTGGTTTGTTTTTTTGAGACACCCAGGCTAGAGTGCAGTGGCAGAATACTGCAATCTCTGCCTCCTGCTTTCAAGCCATTCTCGTGCCTCCTGAGTAGCTGGGTTTTTTTTTTCTTTTCAGACTTTTATATTAGATTCCAGGGGTGCATGTGCAGGTATATTGTATGATACTGATATTTGGGTTACGATTGAACCCATCATCCAGGTAGTGAGCACAGTACCTAATAGGCACTTTTTCAGTCATTCTCCCTCTTCCTGTCTCCCACTTGCAGTTGTCTCGAGTGTCTGTCATTCCCATCTTCATGTCCATGAGTACCCAGTGTTTAGCTTCCACTTGTAAGTGAGAACATGTATTTGGTTTTCTGTTTCTGTGTTAGTTCACTTAAAATAATGGCCTCCAGATGCATCTATGTTACTGCAAAGGACATTTCTGTTTTATGGGTGTGTAGTAGTCTGTGGCATTCCACATGTTTCAACCCATTTTCTCCTCACCAGCACCTTGTCAGTTAGGTAGTATGATCACCACCACTTTTTTACTAAAACACCAGGGGTTCTATACAGGTCCTGCTGCTTGCTGCACAGAAAGCCAATCACCTAGATGACGAGTATTGCTGAGGAAGAAGGCTTTAATCAGGTGCTGCAGAGGAGGTGGGAGCTCAGTCTCCAATCCATCTCCATCTCCCTAACTGACTAAAACTAGGGGAGTCTACAGCAGGAAAGAAATGTAACAATGTGTAAAAAAGCAAGAACTAGGGAGGAGCTAGGAAGCAATCATCTCACTGAGGGGTCAGGTATCTCATTGTCTGGTTGTGGTGATCTGGTGAGTTTCAGTGAGTTGATACTTTTTGAGAGGCCTGAGGGATCCTTTCATGAGGAAGGAATTCAGGTCAAACATTTATAACTTTCAAGCTTTAAGACCAGAAGGGTGAATTTCTGTGTTTATCCAAAAACAACTGTCTATGGGACTCTTGGGTAATTTCAGTTTCACACCTGTAGGGACTGAGGCTGGAGAGGCCAATGAAGCACTCTCAGCCCCACCCCTGCAGAATCCCAGAGGTATTTCTTTCTCCTCTCGCTAAAGTGTCACGGTCATCTTGTGTTGTTCTGTCCCCGTTATATTTTAGAGGAAAGAGGAAGAGGAGAGGAAGCGAGGAGAAGAGCAGATTCGCCTCCAGGAAGAGCAGAGGGCGAAGGAGCTCTACTGGACCCTGAAGCAGGCCCAGCTGCATTGCCAAGCCAGTGAGAAAGAGGAGCGAGAGTGGGAAGAACAGCGTGAGTAGAGCTTGTGCCTCAGGCAGGAGACCCAGTCCTGCCTCCCCACCCACCTCCTCCCACTGCTGATTTGCTCAGTCATCATTTCCTTTCACTCACTCACCCCATCAGCCTTTACGGGGGCCTGGCCATGTGCTCAGTCCTGCTAAGAATTTAAAGGGTAAGTTACGTTTCACCCTTGAAAAGCTTACCTGCCTGTTGGGGATATTTCTTGTATTAAAAAAATAAAATCCTAGCCTGGACAATGTAGTGAGACCCTGTCTCTGCAAAAAAAAAAAAAAAAAAAAAAAAGTATTAGCTGGGCATGGTGGTGGCATGCACCTGTAGTCCCAGCTACTCAGGAGGCTGAAGTGGGAGGATTGCTTGAGCCCAGGAGGTCAAGGCTGCAATGAGCCCTGATCGTGCCACAGTACTGTAGCATGGGTAACACTGAGACCTTGTCTTGTATTCTACGTTTACTGAGTTGCCAATAATTTCCTGGCTCTGTGCTAAGCCTTGGGGATCCAGGGATGAGGAATCACAGTCCTCATCTTGTAGAACTCATCAACAGGAGCAGCAGATAGACACACATACAGACTAAGGACTTGGAGGGAGAATGTAGCATATACAACGTGGCTGTCCTGGTGGGGCTCCAGAAGAGGTGTCATGGAGCGAGGCTTGCTGGTGACACAGGAATAAGCAAGTCAAAAAGGCTGGGGAGGGCACTGTAGGTAGTGGCCCCAGGATGGGCAAAGGCTTGGTGACAAAGGAACATGGCATGCTTGGGAAGTGTGGTGGTGAGAGTTTGGGGAGTGTCAGGTTGGTGAGAAGCTAGGTGGGGAAGGGAAGGTGGAACTAAGTTTGGAGGGCAGTGCTTCCCTATATGTTGGGATTTGTTTTATTTGGGTATGGTAAGACATACAGGCCTAGAAATGATGCTTGTGAAGGAAGATGTTTTTCCTCACAGGTCCCTAAAGACAGGAGGAGTGGCAAGCCATGCAGAACCACATGGGGAAGCCCCAGGGTGGGTCAGGAGGCAGAGGGAGTGGGGGAAAACATGGGCAAGAGTGTTTATTGTGATTTTCTTGGGAAAGGTAAGGAGAGGCAGGCTAAGCAGTTTAGGATTGGCCAGTGTGAATAAATTCAGTGAGGTCTTGGGTGTAGGGGCTGTCTCTAGTTTTGTATCATCTGGCTGTGGGGTGATTAAGGCAGGGAGACAGTGGCTCAGTATGTGAAAGCCCAAGGGAGGTAGTTGTGGGGATGGGCTTTGGATTGATGGGTTTGCATATGAAGGTGCTCTTGCAGCCAGGCCCTTTATTCTCCCTAGGAATTGGCTATCCCTGAAAGGGGCAATCTCTCCAGAATCAGGAAGGCCTCAGATGTCAAAAAATCAGAAGATAGAAAAAATGAAGAGGCATGAATAATACATGAGGACAATGGGAAACTTCCAAAGGCGAGTGACAGGATTCTGGCAGGGTTTTGGGAAGAGTTGAGCAAGGAGGAGGCTGTTGTGATGTTACACTTGAGTGATGATTGCAACTGGGGTCATATGGGGAGAGCAGAGATGTGAGGTGTCTTCTACTGGCCAGCCTTCTGCTCCTCAGCATGTCTTTTTTTTTTTTTTTTTTTTTTTTAGATGGAGTCTCGCTCTGTTGCCTGGCTGGAGTGCAGTGGTATGTTCTCAGCTCGCTGTAATCTCTACCTCCGGGGTTCAAGTGAGGCTCCTGCCTCAGCTTCCTGAGTAGCTGAGACTACAGGCGCATGCCACCACACCCAGCTAATTTTTGTATTTTTAGTAGAGGCAGGGTTTCACCATGTTGGCCAAGATGGTTTCCATCTCTTGACTTTGTGATCTGTCCGCCTTGGTCTCCCAAAGTGCTGGGATTACAGATGTCAGCCACCGCGCCCAGCCAGCCTGTCTTAATCTTATGCCAGATTCATTAAATAGACTTGAAAATTGAGATACAATTTATATACCATAAAATTTAATGGTTTTTAGTATATTCAGAAAGTTGTGCGATCATCATCATCTAATTCCAGAATATTTCTGTTACTTCCAAAAGAAACAATGTATCGATAAGCAGTTACACATCCCCCCACCATATCCCTGGAAATTACTCATCAATTTCTGTCTCTAGATTTGCCTATGATGGACATTTCATATAAATAGCATCATACATTATGTGGCTTTTGGTGTCTGACTTCACTTAGCGCAATGTTTTCAAGGTCCATTCATGTTGTAGCAGCTGTCATTCCTTCCTTCCATTTTATGGCTGAATAATATTCTAATGTATGCATATACCACATTGTTGTTCATCCATTAATAGTTGATGAACATTTGGGTTGTTTTCACTCTTTGGCTATTTTAAATAATGTTGCTGTGAACATTTGTATACAAGTTTTTGTGTGAATGTATATTTTCAGTTCTCTTGGGTATTATTACCTATATGCCTAGGAGTGGAATTTCTGGGTCATATGGTATCTTAGTCCATCTTATATATCTGCAACTGAATATCTGAGGCTGAGTGACTTATAAAGAAAAGAAATTTATTTCTTATAGTTCTGGAGGCTGGGAAGTCTGAGGTTGAGGGGCTTCATCTGGTAAGCGCCTCCTTGCTGGTGGGGACTCTACAGAGTTCTGAGGCAGTGCAGAGCATCACATGGAGATGGAAGCGACACTGAGAGCCAAACCAGCTTTTTTTTTTTTTTGGAGTCTTGCTGTGTCGCCAGGCTGGAGTACAGGGGCATGATCTTGGTTCACTGCAACCACCTCCTCCTAGGCTCAAGCGATTCTTCTGCCTCAGCCTCCCTAGATTACAGGTGCGTGCCACAACAACTGGCTAATTTCTGTATTTTTAGTAGAGACAGAGTTTCATCATGTTGGTCATGCTGGTCTCGAACTCCTGACCTCAGGTGATCCACCTGCCTCGGCCTCCCAAAGTGCTGGGATCATAGGCGTGAGCCACCATGCATGGCCCAAACCGGCTTTTATACAGACCTGCTCTCTTGATAGCGAACCGACTTCCATGATAACCCATTAACCCATTCATACATTAATGCATGAAAGGATTAATCCATTCTTGAAGGCAGAGCCCTCATGATCCAATCACCTCTTAAAGTTCTTACCTCTTAACTGCCAGACTGTTTTCTAAAGTGACTGCATCATTTTATATCCCTACCAGCAATGTACGAGGGATTTAATTTTTTGCCATTCTTGCCAACCCTTGTAATTTTTTGTGTTTTTTTTTTTATTACAGCCTTCCTAGTGTGTGTGACATCTCATCGTGGCTTTGATTTGCATTTCCCTAATGACTAATGATGTTGAGCATTTTAAAAATGTGCTTTATGACTGTTTATCTTTGGAGAAATGTCTATGTAAATTCTTCACTCATTTTTAATTTTTATTGTTGAGTGGCAAGAGTTCTTTATATACTATGGATATTAATCTCTGAACAGAAATATGGTTTGCAAATATTTTCTCCCATTCTTTGGGTTATCTTTTCACTTTCTTGATAGTCCTTTGAAGCACGAAAGTTTTAATTTTGATGAAGTTCAATTTATCTATTTTTTTGGTTGTTTATGATTGTGTCATATCTAAGAAACCATTGCCTAATCCAAAGAAGGTCACACTGACTTACACCTATCTTTGTTTTAAGAGATTTATAGTTTTAGTCCTTACATTTAGGTCTTTGATCCATTTTGATTTAATTTTTGTGTGAGGTAGGGTTCTTACTTCTTTTTCACATGGCCATACAAATTGTTCAAGGACCAGTTGTTGAAAAGACTATTCTTTCTCCATTGGATGGTATTGGAACTCTTGTTGAAAATCAGCTCACCAAAAATGTGTCTGTACTCTCTGTCACTTTCTCTCTCTTTTTGTTTGTTTGTTTGTTTGTTTTTGAGACGGGGTCTCACTCTGTCACCCAGGCTGGAGTACAGTGGCATGATTTCAGCTCACTGCAACCTTTGCCCCATGGGCTCAAATGTCTATCCTCCCACTTCAGCCTCCTGAGTATTTGGATGTGCACCACTATGCCTGGTTATTTTTTTGTATTTTTATTAGAGACAGGGTCTTGCCATGTTGCCCAAGCTGATCTCAAACTTCTGAGCTCAAGTGATCTGCCTGCCTTGGCTTCCTTAAGTGTTGGGATTATAGGCGTCAGCTACCACTCTTGGCCTGTTTCTGTACTCTCAACCCTGTTCCACTGATATACATGTCTGTTTCTTTTTTCTTTTTTTCTTTTCTTTTTTTTTTTCTTTTGAGATGAAGTCTTGCTCTGCTACCCAGGCTAGAGTACAGTGGTGATCTCGGCTCACTGAAACCTCTGTCTCCTGGCTTTAAGTGATTCTCCTGCCTCAGCCTCCCGAGTAGCTGGGACTACAGACGTGTGCCACCATGCCCACCTAATTTTTTTTTTTTGTATTTTTAGTAGAGATGGAGTTTCACCATGTTGGCCAGGATGGTCTCAATCTCTTGACTTCATGATCCGCCCACCTCAGCCTCCCAAAGTGCTAGGATTACAGGCGTGAGCCACCTCACCTGGCCAATATATTTCTGTTTCTTATGCCAGTACCACAGTCTTGATTGCTGTAGCTTTGTTGTATGTATAAGACCTCCATGTTTGTTCTTCTTTTTCAGGATATTTTGGTTATTCTGAGTCGTTTGTATTTCCATATACATTTTAGAATCAGCTTGTCAATTGCTACAATAAAGGTAGCTGGAATTTTGATAGTGATTACATTAACTCTGTAGATCAATTTGGAGAATATTGCCATCTTAACAATATTTAGTCTTCCAGTTCATAATCACAGAATGTCTATTTATCTAAGTCTTTAAAAATCTCTTTCAATAATATTTTATACTTTTCAGTGTAGAAGCCTTGCCCTTATTTTGCTAAGTTTATTCCTAATTGTATACTCTTTCTGATGCTGTTGTAAATTCAATTGTTTTCTTAGATTCATTTTTGGAGTGTTTATTGCTAGTGCATAGAAATGCAATTAACTTTTGTATATGTATCTTTTTTCCTGTAACCTTACTAAACTTGTTTATTAGCTGGAATGCATCTTTTTGTGTATTCCTTATGATTTTCTACATACAAGATAATTTCATGTACAGATAGAGATAATTTTACTTTTTCCTTTCCAGTCTGGATGCCTTTTTTTTTTTTTTTGAGACAGAGTCTTGCTCTGGTGGGCTGGAGTGCAGTGGCACAATCTCTGCTCACTGCAACCTTTGCCTCCCAGGTTCAAGTGATTCTCCTGCCTCAGCCTCCTGAGTAGCTGGGACTACAGGTGTGTGCCACCATGCCCAGCTAATTTTTGTATTTTTAGTAGAGATGGGGTTTACCATGTTGGCCAGGATGGTCTCGATCTCTTGACCTCGTGATCCGTCCGCCTCTGCTTCCCAAAGTGCTGGGATTACAGGTGTGAGCCACAGTGCCCGGCCCTGGATACCTTTTATTTTGTCTTCTTACCTAATTGCTCTGGTTAGAACTTCCAATGCTATCATGAACAGAAGTGGCAAAAGCCATCCCTATCTTGTTTCTGATCTGAGAGGTAAATTTTCAGTCTTTCACCATTTTGTTTTGTTTTGTTTTTTTGAGACAAGGTCTTACATTGTCACTCAGGCTGGAGTGCAGTGGCATTATCTCAGCTCACTGCAGCCTCAACTGCCTGGGCTCAAGTGATCCTCCTACCTCAGCCTCCCAAGTAGGTGGGACTACAGATGCACACCACCACATCTGGCTAATTTTTGTATTTTTTTTTTTTTTTTTTAGCGATGGGGTTTTGCCATGTTGCCCATGCTGGTCTCAAACTCCTAAGCTCAAGAAGTCTGTCCACCTCAACCTTCCAAAGTACTGGGATTACAGATGTTAGCCACCATTTAATATGATGTTAGCTGTGGGTTTTCATACATAACCTTAGGTTGAGGAAGTTCCATGCTTTATTAGATTGTTGGGTGTTTTCATGATGAAAGGGTGTTGGATTTTATCAAATGCTTGTTCTGCATCTGTTGAGATGATCATGTGTTTTTGGTTCTTTATTCTATTAACATGGTGCATTCCGTTGTTGAGTTTCATATACTGAGCTAGTCTCACATTCCTGGGATAAATCCCACTTCTTTATAGCATATAATCCTGTTTATATGTTGCTAGATTCCATTTGTTACTATTTTGTTGAGGAAGTTTTGCATCTGTATTCATAAGGGATATTGGTCTGCAGTTTTATTTTCTTTTGATGTTTTTGTCTGGTTGTGGTATCAGGGTAATAATACTAGCTTCAAAGCGCAAGTTGGGAAGTGTCCATTCCTCTTCTATTTCTCATGATGAATTTGTAAAGAGGAATTAATTATTCTTGAAACATTTAGTGGAATTCACTAGTGAAGACATCTAGTCCTCGGGTTTCTTTGTGGGAAATTTTTCTGATTATGAATTTAATCTCTTCATTTGTTATGAGGCTTTTTCTCTTGAATAAATGCTCCCTGAATTCCTATAAGCCTTTGGTTAATTTCTAACAATCTGAGAAAGTTGGTTCTGAGGGTTTTCCAGTGTTCTCATTGTTTTATGGAGGAGAAGATGTTCAGAGGTCCTTAATTCATCTTTTCCACTGATATCTTTTTAAACTGACATATAATTAATTTGGTGCCAGTCCTAAAACACCCAGAACTTCTAGGACAAATTTGGAGCCATAACTGGGCAGTTGGGAGGATGGATGGGTGGGAAGTATTTAATTTTGAGTTGAAGCTTTTTTTGTTCCGAGTGACCCAGCATGTAATCAAATGCTGGAAAAGAAATAAACCAAACAGAAACTAAAAAAATTTAAAAAATTAAAAATTTTAAATTTTTTATTTTGTACATTTTTTGCCCCATGAGGCAGTTGCAATTTTTAAGACACCAGTGCTCCTTCTGCTTCCATTGATGTCCTCAATCAGCTTTTCCTAAGTCTCTTGGGCCCTGGCAGACAGAGGGCTGTGTGCCCAGGCCCAGAGCAGAGATTATCCTAATGCAGATGTCTCAGAGTACCAGTGCCAGCACAGTGCAGTGCAAACCTCGTCTCTCAACCAGGCCTTCTGTTTCTCTCTCCTAGGGACTTACTGTTATATTTACAAAAGAGCTTGAAAACTGGGCAATCTTTGCTCTCCAAGTTCCCTTATGGCTGCTGTTTTCACATATGTTTATGCTGAAGCCCACCGGGTAAGGAAGGTGTGAGCAGCTGGCTTTGGTGAGGAGAGTGATGGGGTCATGGTCCCTGGCCCCCTGAATCCTCCCTGCATTCTGTGGCTTCAGGGACCCCTCTGTGAAACCCCTTGGGCTGTGTGTAATATATTTTCAACACTATTGCCCCTGGCCTAGTGAGTGCCTTTAGCTTGAGATTTTTTTTCTCTTAAAGAAAATTCTCTTCCTCCCTGAGTGACCTCTGCACTCAGAGGCTCTTTGAATCAATGAAAGCCTGAGATTGTGCTATCCAGATACAGCCAGATCTCAGGCCCACCCCAGCAGTGTAAACAGGGGACAGACTCCTCTGTCCTCTCCTCTTGGAGCACCAGAGTGGCGAGTCCACCTAGCTCTTCAGTTCCTCCTTAAGAGCGCGTTCAGGGAGGAGCCCTGTCATTGGTTTGCGGGAGACGGACAATCATTGGTTCCCTCTATTTGGAGCAAGAATGGAATCACATTATGGAATTCATGTGTATGGAGTTGAAATTACAGTGGGATTTTGCTTTCAAGTCTCCATCCTAGTTACTTGGGTATTGGTGTGCCCTTGGGTTGAGGAGGGAAATGTGGGTGGGGTCTGTCTGTATTCAGGACTATGCCTCCTTTTCTCTGTTGGGACCTGGGTGTTACTGTTACCAGGTACTTCTTCCTTTCACAGTTAAAATTATACAAATGCAACATTGTGGTCAAAGCTCATTTTTTATCCAGGGGAGGCTCCTGGGTGATGCCTCAGGGGCATATGGTCAGGAGAGAATGTTCCCCATGCTCATTGATAGCCGCTGGGCAGCTGCTCTTTAACTGTTTCATGCCCATTCACACATGGGTTGGAGTTGTTTTAAGAATTGCCAATATTGCTAAAAACTGCGCCCTTACTAAATTCATCTGAATGCCCCAAACCCTGAGAGTTCACAAAGCCTTAGGACGTTCATTTCTCATAAGCTAAGAACAGCCTCACAGTAGAGCGTTGGTATTTTTATTTAACTGATAAGGAAACTGAGGCTCAGACTCAGTAGGGGGGTTGGGGCATTAGACTCAAATGAAGGGTTTTCTTTTTCCTTTCTCTTGGCCTAGTGTTCTGGCCTGCAAGTTAGCTATCTCCAAAAGCAGCCTGTAGGAAGGGGATGTCTTTGGTCATCAGCCTCACAGGCCTCCAGGAGTCCATGCACAGGAAGTTCCTCATGGGTTCCGTCCTGTGAGTCTCTTAAACACACTGCTGGGCATTCCCAGGACTGCCGAGGGGTGGCTGAGGTTGCAGGAACACCAAGCAGACAGTATATTCCATAACAAGTTTGTCTGAAATAACAGAATAAAGGCAGACGGAGGCTCTGTCTTTACTGAAGCTCAGTGCTGGTGGCAGCTCAACATTGAGCTTACTCACAGAATGTTTCCCTGCAATACTTCCTCCTGCCCCTTGAGGGAGATGCTCATCATCTGCACCCAGTAAGACTGAGGAGCAAAGTATACTCTTGGTCTTCTGTAACCTTGGGTTCTGCATCTGCAGATTCACTCAACCTCTAATAGAAAATATTTGGAAAAAAAAATAAAAATAACATGATAATAAAAACAAAAATACAGTATAGCATTTATATACTTAGTACAATATGAATGCTATTTATGTAGCATTCATATTGTATTAAGTATAATAAGTAATCTAGAGATGATTTAAAGTATATGGGAGGGTGTGAACAGGCTGTGCGCAAACACTACACCATTTTGGGGCTTGAGCATTCAAAGATTTTGTTATTCATGAGAGTTGGGGAGTGGAAGAGGGGTTTCCTTGAACCAATCCCCTGAGGATGCCAAGGGACAACTGTATATCAATTGAGCTTTCACTGTATGCCATATCTACTGTATGCCAACCATTGTGTTAGACATATTTCCTCCCCTCAAAAATCTCACAGCCTGGAAGAAGAGGCGTACATGCACAAGTTACAGCTCAATAGGTAGGTGTTCCAACATAGGTTTGAATAAAACAAATGGGGAGGTTTTTATTTTACTTTATACAAACATAAGTTTGTATAAAATAAACAGCAGGCACAGTGGCTCATGCCTGTAATGCCAGGACTTCGGGAGACCGAGGTGGGCAGATCACCTGAGGTCAGGAGTTGAAGAACAGCCTGGCCAACATGGTGAAACTCTATCTCTACTGAAAATACATAAATTAGTCAGGCGTGGCAGTGTACACCTGTAATCCGAGCTACTTGGGAGGCTGAAGCAGAAGAATCGCTTGAACCCAGGAGGTGGAGGTTGTAGTGAGCTGGGATTGTGCCACTGCACTCCAGCCTGGGCAACAGAGCAAGACTCCACCTTAAAAATCAATCAATAAAATAAAATACATGGGGAGAGAGTGAATCCCTTTGAGAAGAGAGAGCATTTGGCAAGGCCCTGCAGAGGAAATGGCATTTGGTTCAGGGAAAATGGTTGGGCAAAGAAAGTGGGACACGGTGTCATAGCAGAGAGAATGGCATTGAGCAAAGCAGGGTCATTGAGTGCATAGGTCAGGGCAGTGTGGTGGCAGCCTGGGGTTCCAGTGATGAAAAATGCGCCTAGAAAGATAAGATGAGAAAGAGTTAAATAATTCATTTATTTAAATTCACGACAAAAGAAGAGGCAGGTGGAAAGAGGAGGCAGAGCAAAGGTTTATACTGACAAAAGATTGTGAACCATTACAAAGTGAAGTCACTCGAGGCTACTGCGGTGTGGGGATAGTAGCCCAGACCAGTGGACTGGGAGTGCTGTCCTAGCCCTGCCCACTCACTAGTATAACCTTGAGCAAGTTCTGTTCAGTTGCTCAGTTTCCTCATTTGTCAAACGGGGTTAATCATGTTGAGCTGAGGCCTGTTGGGAGGGTGAAATGAGAGAGAGGAAGTATCAGTGCTTTCTAAATTGTAAAGGGCTGTGTCATGAAGTGCTCTTCTTTTTTAGCTACATGATGGGATAGAAAGTTAAGAGCCGGGCTAGTGTCTCATTAGGGATGGAGAATGGAAATCGTCTGGTCCAGGAGCTGCCTGATTGCTCATTAATGTACTGTGTGGCAACTGAAAATGAGAGAGCCTCTGAAAAACAGAAAAGATGTGATAATTCAGGCCCTGCGGTTTTAGTTCCTCATCTTAGCCTTTCTTAAAGAATGATGAGTTAAACTCCAGAGTCTGTCATTCAAATCCAACAAAACCATTCTGTACTCAATTAATTTAATATGAAAGATATAGTGGGCCATTAATCTATGGGGGAGCAGCGGTTTTTGATAAAACACCCAAATTAAATTCTCCAAGTTAGAAAAAAGGGAAATGATCCCATTTAGTATCACTTGAATACCGTTACTTATTCAGTTCAACAGAGAATTCAGTTTTTCAGCAGAGCTCTGGCTTCTGAGATACTCTGAATACATCAGGCACAGACATTCATTTCATAGTTTTTCAGCTGTGAACTTGTAGGAGTGTGGAGTTAGATAACATCTAGTTACCTCGAGATTTAGAGATGAGCTAGCCTGACTTGACAAATGATATTATTTGCAAAAATTGGGCATTTATCATTGTTGGTGTTATTTGGTTAGAAATGTAAGCAGGATTTTGGGGTCATCAGCGGGACTTGTGTTCACCTCTGGCTCCTTGACCTGTGTCATTCTGGTTGTGGCCTTTAACCAACGATCTGCACACCAGTTCCAGGTTGTTGACAGAGCAGAGTGGCAAATGTGGGCTCAGGCCCAGGTCGGGCTCCAGTGATGCGGGTTCCATTTCCTTTTCTCTTAGAAAAAGGAGTGTGCCCTAGAGTCAGGGTCAAGGATACTAAAATACTATAGGCTTGAGACAGGTAGAGCCAGAAGGGGCTTGTGGGGGTAGAGTTTGGCCTGGGAGTGGAGTGGGCACAGCAGAATTTTGGGCTGGGAGGACAGCTGAAGGAGAAGACAGAAGGGCTTTCTCTATTTCTTAATGGGAATGGGACATCGTGCAGTTTCTCTTTGGACATAACTGGCTTGAAGCGCTCCTTACACTTGAGATGCCACATATATTTGGTATTATAACCCTGAATAATGCCAGCCTAAGTCCCCTGTGGCCGATCTGTGTCCTGCTTAGGATTCTCTCTCTTCCTGAATGGCTCAGGAATCCCTGGGGGCTTTATGTCTCATGGAAGCTGAGTCATTCCAACATTCACTTGGGTTGTGTGAAGTGCTCTGGTCTTAAGGAACTCCTGCAGTGGCTCCTGGAGGCCACAGGAGGTCACTGTTGGCAGCCATCAGGCCTTGCCCACAGGATTCAGGACCACAGGGTGGTTGGCTGCAGACCTCAGAAGCCTCCGACAGGGGTTGAGAGAGCCCTTTCCTTTGGCCCAAGTTTAGCTGTGGGTGAACTTTGCTTACCTCATCTTGAGTGCCACACCCATCCTTCCACCTGGGGACCATAACTCCTGCAGGCTGAGTCACAATAGGCCTATGTGATTCCCTTCAGCTTCTCAGCTGCCTGTTTTCCCTCCCAAGGGGTCCGAGGCCTTTCCTACTCACACTTGTTTTTCCCATTCTCTGACAGGAGCGCCTGACTCCACACATCCCCTCCGCCCCTGCATCACTTCCCACCTCCACCCAGGGATGGACCCTGCTAAAGGTGCCATTCCAGCCTCTTTATCTCACAGCAAACACAATAATAATAGCTAATACTTAATAAACCTAGCCCATGCCAGGGCTTTCCAATGTCCCATTTACATCTCAAAGCAGCCCAGAGAGGTCCCCACTTTATAGACAAGGAAAGAAGGTGTAGATAAGGTAATTCAAGTTGCCCAAGATCACACGGAGCAGAATTGAAACACATCCACATTCACATACAATTCAAATCTTTGCTGATGCCTTTCCCCATATTATAGGATTATTCATTAATTTTCGGGGACATTGTTCTCTTCACCCAAGGGATTACTACAAATATGTTGCTTTGAAGCATTGAGTTTCTCTGCAGGATGTAACCGGACCATCTGAATTCTATAGGACATTGAGCCTTTTCTGTCTGGGCAGGGGAGTAGGGTGAGCCTGAGATTTCTGAGCTGACCCGGGTTGGTGTGCGTTGGTGAACACAGCTGCACAGAGGCAGGTTTGTAGCTTGGTGGGAGCTTGGTGGAGCCACGGTGTGGAGTGGGGTGTGTGTGTGTGTGTGTGTGTGTGTGCGTGTGTGCGTGTGTGCTGGGGAAGGAGTCCACTGAGCTGAGAAATTAAGGAAAGCAGGCAAGGCACTTCTCAGGGCCTTACCTGGCAGGCCAAGGTGTTTGTATTTTATTCTGTGTGCAGTGAGAGCCACTGAAGGCTTTTGAGGAAGAGAATGGTAAGATGAGAGCTGGGCTTTAGGAGAATGGGTTTAGTCTTTGTGTGACAAATGGCTCAGGGCCCCACCTGTCTGGATTCCAAAAACGAGGCTTCCTAGTCTGCCTACAGTTTCCTTCTACAACCTGCCTGCCTGTCACTGAATGTCACTGTCTCTCAGGGGCTGTAATCTTCCAAAAGTCACTGGTCCTTGCAGGGCACAAGCTTCTAATTTTTAATTTGTGGTCTAATGACTGCAAAGCCCATCCCGGGGCATCCTGACCTCATCGGAGTCTTTCGTCACAATGCAAGGCAGGTATCATGGTGTTCTTAGGGTCTGGAACTTACAGAACTCCCTTCTGAGTTTTAGAAGCTGCAACATACAGATGCCTTTTCAGGGCCACTTGGCAGACACAAGCCTTTCCTTGAGGAGCACAAAGATAGGAGGCCAGAGAGAGGGGTGTCTTCAAGTCTTGTAACAGAAGCAGTGACAAACCCCCGAAACCTCAGTATTCTCTCTGGAATGGCCTCTTTCCTCTTTCTCTGGAAAACTCTTACTGATCTTCCCACACCCAGTCAAATTCTCTCCTGCGACAGCTGCTGGCTCCCTGGCAGAATGCGAGGCTGCTGCTCCTCAACTCTGACAGTACTTTACTGGTCTCTTTTTAAAATGGTACTCACTACTTTTTTTCATTATGCTAGAGATATTTGTCTTATTTTCCCAGCTTACCTCTGAGTGCCTTGAAAGAAGGGTTTGTTTCACTATTATCTTTGTTTCCAGCTTAGGGCCTAGGGCAGCGCTAAATACTTCATTGAGTTCAATGAGTCATACAAAAATATGTATCACCTGCGGACCGTGTTCTTGGCACTGGAATACAGCAATGAATAGACCAAAGCAAACTCCCCACCTGCCCTCGTGGAGTTCACAGCCTAGTCGATATTCTGCATGGGACACCCATGGGGGCACTTCCATAAATACCTTCTGAGGGACAGACTTCATGCCGCCTTCCTCAGATCTGAGAGATATTCTGTTCCCAGAAAGGGTTCTTTGACAACTTGTGAAGTAGACATGTTTTCTTTCAGGAACAGGGCAACTGACCTTTATCCTGCAAATACTAACAGAGAGCACCATTCTTAGTAGGTGCCTGCTGTGCCTGTGTCGAGTGTCACTGGAGTAGACACAGACTAAGATTTTACTCCAAGAAGAGAAGGTGACCTGCTGGGGCTGGGGCGGTCATTAGCCTGGTACAATTAGAAGAACAAGGCCAGCAAGAGTTTCATTTTGCAAAATAATTGGATTTTAGAGGCAGATAGGGGCCAGCCAAAATGCAATGAGACTAGGAAATAATTGGTTTTCATTCCAGAATTTGCCTCTAATGGGTTTTGTTCCCTTTCCTGCATTTTCCCAGTCTCAGGCCTCCCTTTTGAGATTTAGAAACAGCAACACACAGATGTCTTTTCATGGCCACTTGGCTGAGACAGGCCCCTTCCTTAAGGAGCACAAAAAGATGGAAGAGGTCATGCATGGTGGTTCATGCTTATAACCCCAGTACTTTGGGGAGCCTGAGGTGGGAGGATCGCTTTAGCACAAGAGTTCAAGACCAGGCTGGGCAACATAGTGAAGCCCTGTCTCTACAGAAAATTAAAACAATTATGTGGGCATGGTGGCACACACCTGTAGTCCCAGCTACTCAGGAGGCTGAGGTGGGAGGATTGCTTGAGCCTGGGAGGTCGAGGTTGCAGTGAGCTGTGATTGCACCACTGCACTCCAGCCTGGGTGACAGAATGAGACCTTATCTCAAAAAAGTGTATACATATACATTCATATGCTAGAGAGGGGTGTCTTGGAGTCTTGTAACCCGTTGGAGTTTCAGAAGATCCTCTTCCCCCTTTCCCCCATACATTCACCTACCAGCTCCCAAGGTCATGGGAAACCAAGAAAGGGCTCCAGAACAGGGACACTGGTGTTTCCAGCACCTCACCTTGTGGTAGCAGGAAGGATGGTTCCTGGCCTGGTCCACTCACCCAGTTGGGCAAGTTGCTATCCTTCCTTGGGCCTCAGTTTCCACATGAATAACATGAGGAGGTTGGGACAGATGGTCTTTAAATGCTCCTTTGTTTTTAGTAGGAAAGAGCTTTGGTGTCAGATACACAGGGTTTTAAATCGAAGGTAGCTTGAGTGGTGGAGCCATGGGGTGGAAAGAGCTGCGTGGGATTTAGAGCCAGGCACACCGGGTTCCCATCTGGGCTCTGTCCCTTATTAACAGTTTACTCTGAGCAAGTTACTTAACCTCCCAGAGGCTGCTTTCCGCACCCATAGAGCAGAAACAGTGATGTGCCCTCCCTGAGTGGTTGGGGAAGTCTAGTGAGATAATACAGGGAAGGCACCAAGCCTTGGCACGGTCAATGTGGGTGATGGTGGTGGTGTCTGGAGGTGCTGGCCACCTTGACAGGGGAGCTGAATGGGCAGAGGATTTGAGAGCACTCCCAGGAAGAAATACATAGGGAGATGGAAATTTCTATCCCCGGGTGGTTTGGTCATTCTGGAATGTTGTCACAGGAACAGTCAGACAACCCTAAACTGTCAGGGTATCTTCACCTCTGTAGGGACAGGCTTGCCCCAGGGCTGCTGCTACGGCTGGGCAGGGCCTGCCCTCTTGTTCTGGGTTCTGAACTTCCTTGCAGCCAGGTGAATCCTGAGGTTCCTGAACTATTAGATTGGTGCAAAGGTAATCGCGATTTTTGTCATTACACGGCAATTATTTTTTCACCAACCGAATACATTCTGTCTCAGCTGGCGCAGTGCACCACCAGGGCTGCGGATCTGGGCTAACGCTCTGTCTTCCTCTTTCCAGTGCGCCGGTCCAAGGCAGCTGATGAGGAGAGGAGCCGCGAAGCCCAGCGCGCCCGGGACGAGTACCGACGCCACTCGCTCCGTGCTATCCAGAAGGGCACGGTCGCCGGCCTCAGCTCCATGTTCCAGGAGCTCGGCCAGAGCCATGATCCGGAGGCAAGACTCTACCACCACCTCCCGGGCCCGGGTCCGCCGCCGCCCCCCTTCGCCCTGCCGGTCAGGTGGGTCAGGGCTTCGCGTTGGCGTGGTTAGGGCAAGGGCCTTGGATTAGGGCATGGGACACCGGGCTCTCAGTTCCGGTTCTGCCCCAGATTTGTTGTGCAATTTGGGGCTAGCATTTCCCCTCTGGACCTCAGCCCCAGTCTGGGATAGGAGAGGGAGGAGCGGTGTGGAGGTTGGAGATTTGTAATAACTTTGGAGTTCTGGGAGCCTTGACCTTTTTAAGGTCAAGCATTCCTTTGAGAATCCGAAGAAAGCTGTGTACCTTCTTTCCCCTAAAATGTGCATATATAAAGACCTAGAATGTTTGCATACAATTTAAGACTCTAAGGGCCCCAGGTTAAGAACTTGTAATGAGACCTCAGATGAGTGCAGCCTAGCGGCAGCCTGGACACCTCACCTTGCTGCCGCTGGGAACCCCAGGCAGGGCCGGTTTATCTCCAACTGGAGCAGTAGGTTTGCAGTTTAGCATGGACGGATGCAGGAGGGTCCTCACACACATTTGGGTCCCCTGATGGTTTGTTTGGCAAGGGCACTTAGGTGACCAAAATTGCCAGGACCAAAGATTAGGAGGTTGCAAGGAAACTCTCTTCCTTCTACCTGTGGGTCCCCACCTTAGGCCAGCCCCAAAGTTTGGCCTTTTTCCTCTTGGGTGCCCCCCTCCCCTACCATTGCTGAACAACCACTGTCCCCAGAAGGGCCAGAGGCTGAGTGGTGAGCACTTGCCGGCTCCCTTAACCTCAGGTAATCTGTGGAAGAGTCTGGTCACTCTCACATAATGAAGGGGTGTCTGAATTTTGCTTCATCTGGGATTTGGGGTTACTCATAACTTTCTTCTCCTTTTACCTGCAGTCTAGGGATGGTTGATGATGTTTTCATTTCTTCCCTCCCTCCTTCCCACCCGTTCCTTTCTTGTCAAGTGTAAGATTCTCAAACCAGAAGGTTTAAAAAGGTATACTGAGAAATGGTTGACGCACTCTCTCATTCTCCATCTACTTTGCTCCCTCATCTTCCAGCGGTAACTACTGATTCTTGGTTTTTATGTATCTGCCCACTTTGTTTTTGCAATTACCGATGTGAAAGGCCTTATTCCTCCTCTTTTTTTTTTTGTATAAAAGTTTGCGTATTATGTATGGGGTTCTGCACTTTGACTGCTTTCCCTCTTTAACTAGTTTTTAGAAGGCTTTTCATATCAATTCTTACATTATATATTTAGGTTTTTTTTTTTTTACAGGTGCATAGTATTCTACAGCACAATGTGCTGTAAATTCTTTTTTATTGTTTTATCTTTTCCTTATTGATTTCTAAGAACTCCTTAAATATTAGGGAAGAGGATTCTTTTGTCTGTGATAAGCATTGTTTCTCCATTTGACACTGATTTTTTGATTTTCATGATGAAATTTTTTGTCATGCAGAAATTCTTGATTATTATAAGGTCAAATTTTCTTTTATACTCACTCCTTCCTTTCTCTCTTTCTCTCTCTCTCTCTCTCTCTCTCGCTCTCTCCCTTCCTCCCTTCCTTCCTTCTTTGCTTGGAGACGAAGTCTCACTCTGTCTCCCAGGCTGGAGTGCAGTGGCACTATCTTGGCTCACTGCAACCTCCACCTCCCAGGTTCAAGTGATTCTCCTGCCCCAGCTCCTGATTAGCTGGGATTATGGGCACGTGCCACCATGCCCGGCTAATTGTATTTTTAGTAGAGACGGGTTCACCATGTTGATCAGGCTGGTCTTGAACTCCTGACCTTAGGTAATCCGCCTGCCTCAGCCTCCCAAAGCGCTGGGATTACAGGTGTGAGCCACCGCACCCTACCTCTTTTATATTTTCTAAATTTGGGGGCATAGTTAGAAAAGCCTCCTGCCCATTTATGCTTTTTAAAAGAAACCTAGAATTTATCTCTCAGGCCCATTTGATGGAGCCACATGGACCATGGTGCAGACTGGCTTCGGGCTGGCTGTATGCAGTCAATAGGGGAGCAGTGGCCTCGCTCTGGAGTGAGCCCCAAGCAGCTGTGCACACAGGTCAGTAGGCCCAGGCAGTGAGAGAGCCCTCTCATCAGCCTCTCTCCTGTGGCTACCCCATGGGACGGGTCCCCATGGCCTCACTGCTCTAACCTCTGTGGCGCCTGCCAGCACACCTCGACTGTCTGTGCTGAGGGATGCGTGTCACTGATGGGAGGAAAGGTTCACATTCAGGAGTGAGGCTTTGGGCCTAGTGGCCTCTTGGAATACACATCTAGTATTTATACTCTTTTTTTCTGAGTTCTGAGTATTTATTATCCTTGTTTTAATAGCATTTATTTAATTGTACAATTATTAGATTTAACTTTTTTTTTTTTTTTTTAGACTGAGTCTTGCTTTGTGGCACAGGCTGGAGTGCAGTGGTGGTGCGATCCCGGCTCACTGCAGCCTCCACCTCCCGGGTTCAAGCGATTCTCCTGCCTCAGCCCTCCAAGTAGCTGGGATTATAGGCGTGTAACCACCACACCCAGCTAATTTTTTGTATTTTTAGTAGAGACGGGGTTTCGCCATGTTGACCAGGCTGGTCTTGAACTCCTGACCTCAGGTGATCTGTCCACCTCGGCCTGCCTAAGTACTGGGATTACAGGCATGAGCCACTGTGCCCGGTCTATTACATTCAAGTTTTAATGATGGCTGTGTTTAACAACTGGCTTAGAAAATTCCTGAAAATTTAACAGTCAGCTCTTGTGGACCAGTACACAAGCTACTCACGTCTTTTTACCCAGGCCCTACTCTTTACTGCTGGTATGACTTTGGCTGGTAATTTCACTGCTAGAATCTATGCTAAGGAAATTATCTGAGAAAGTGCAAAGATGATTATCACAGCATTATTAATAATGGCAAAAAGTCAGAAAATGTAATTGTTAAGTGAATTTTGGTTAAGTCAATTCATTGCAATGGTTTCTGGAATTAAAAGTGACTTCTTTGAAGGTTTAATAAGGGAAAATGCCATAGATTAGCTGAAAAAGAAAAAAGAAGTGCAAACTAATTTATATAGAATGATCAACATTTTAAGGTATATAAATGTTGCATTTATATTCTGGGGGAGTCAGATTCCCTGCTTAGAAATTCTCTGCTTAGAAACAAATTCACATCGACTGCTTAGAAACAGAGGGACAAGAGTGAGTGAATTTATTTTTTGCTGTTATATATAACTTCCTATTGCCTTCTAAGGAAAGCGAGTCCTAGAAACTAGAGGAGTTTTTCTCTCTGAGCACAGCTATTTTTTTGGGGAATGCAAATATGGAGGAAGAGGCTGGGTGAAGTGGGCTGCCCTGCGCCGCTTGATGAAGAGGAAAGACATCTGAGTTTACTGAGAAGGAAGAGTGATTGGGAAGACAGGCCGGCCGTGTGGCCGGCTGTTGGGCTGCAGGGGATAAAGGAAGGTCCAGAGAGGCAGCGAGCGGGAAGACAGGGTGTGGAGGCCAGCTCCACAGATGATGGCTGTAAGCCATGCAATGTCACCTCACCCTCTGTCCTTTTTCCGACATCTTTTCTCAAATCTACAGCATTCACTACTGTGTGTGTGCATGCCTGTGCGTGTGCGAGTGTGTTCAGTTTAGGGCAAGTAAAGAAATGCCCTGTGGATTTATTCTGGGCTTGTAAGGAGGTGTGCTGAGCACAGTGTCAAAGTGTGAGTACAGGGCAAATACAGAGAGCACATGAGGGGACAGCTGGCATTGATTTTATAAAAAACAAAGATAACCATGAATTCTAAATGCCAGTACTATTAGGTGGTTAGCAACGACAAAATAGGAATTTACCAGGCTCCTGCCACTCGGTTGGAAATGGTGAAGAGGCGGTGGTTGTTCAAGCTGGGCTGTGGCCTTGTTTCTCAGGCCACACTCTGTTTGAGACAGGGTCTCATTCTGTTGCCCAGGCTGGAGTGCAGTGGCAGGATCTCAGCTCACTGCAACCTCTGCCTCCTGGGTTAAAGCGATTCTCCTGCCTCAGCCTCTTGAGTAGCTGGGATTCCAGGCACCTGCCACCATGCCTGGATAATTTTGTATTTTTAGTAGAGACGGGGTTTCACCATGTTGGCCAGGCTGGTCTCGAACTCCTGACCTCAAGTGATCCACCTGCCTCGGCCTCCCAAAGTGCTGGGGTTACAGGAATGAGCCACCGCGCCCAGCCCAGATGCTGTATTTTTGTGCCATGAATTCATGCACCGTGGTGTCACTGCATTGTACTTCATCACATAGTTGTGGATGTCTGTCATGTGTCGTGTGCTGCCAGCTCTTATGTGCTTTCAGTGTAGCCAAAGTGCAGCAGGGTCTCGTGGCCCAGTCTACGTACACATCCTGGCACTGCAGTTCAGACACGAAAGCAATGACCATCTTGGCTCACCTGTGAGAAAACTTTAAAATGTATATACTCCCTCCTCTAAACTCTTCCTGTGCCCCTCCACCTTCTGCTCTTTGTGCCTTTAGTCCGTCATCCATTCCATCTGTAGTTACCAATGTGTGGCTTTGTTTCTTTCTGCCTCTGTTTCCTCTGTCATACTTTTTATTTTCTGGGTGGGGAAACTTAGTCATTTCCAGAGCAAATTGAGGCTCTCTGATTTCTCTCTCTGTTCATTGTCCTGATTCTGCCTCACAAAAGCGCAGGAGTTGTGGCAAAGGCTGGCATCCCCTCAGAGAGCAGGGAGGGAGAGGTAAGGAGGGGACAAGATCCCGAATTTTTCTGAGGGAGAGAAGGGGATGGGACACACTCAGTTCCTAACACACGAGCTCTTGTCCCATCAGGAGCATCCTTCATCCATGCTGGTATTTCTATCCTGGCCGTGCTCGAGGGAAATGTGCCCTTTTCTTCCCTCAGACACCTGCTCCTAGCCCCTTTTCATTCCCACCTGTGTGGCTGTTTTTTGAAGCAATCGAGCAGTTTTCTTTTAAATAAATAGTAACAGCTGGTACACTATAATCTGCAAAGTGCCTTCAAGTACCTGGGCTGTGTTAATCCTCTTTGCAGGCATGGATGTGGGCGCTGTGCTTACTCATTCTCTCATGGCCCTCCCCTGCCCCTTCTTTCACCCCCCTTCCTCCTCCTTCCTTTACCTTCCTCTCCCTTTCCTGTTTCCTTCCTTCCCCTCTTCCTTCCTCTCCCTCCCTCCTTTCTTCCTCCCTGACTCTTGTGGCCCCCCTTTCTTTCTCTTCAGCAGGACTTGGGAGCGCCCGCTGCGCCCAGTCTCCAGAGACATCATCGTCCGCTGGTTTAAGGAGGAGCAGCTGCCTCGCCGAGCTGGCTTCGAGAGGAACACCAAGTTCATCGCCCCCTGGTTCCACGGTAGGACCATTTTTCTGGGCCTTGTGCCAGATGATTTCCACAGCTTTGCCTCTCTCTGGGGTTGGGGAGGGGTGCTGAGGGACTGTTATACTCAGGGGGAAGAGAACTTTATGCAGTCTCCATTCTGCCCCCAGTATCTCCCAGCAAGAGTCCAGGAGGCTGCAGGCCCCAGGGATGCTGAACGGGAACTCCCCACTCTTCTGGGAAGGGAGGAACATGGCTCTTGCCCACTGCTGTCATCTCACAGCCTCTGTAGCCACCAAGGGCTCCTCAGAGGCATCTTCTCTGTGGTCATAAGACAGTGAGCTCTGAGAGTTGCAGGAGCTCCTGGTGGGCCGGACTCACATCCCTGGATCCTGGCCACTGTCTGGCCCACTGTAGGCTCTGGGTACAGACTTACTGATTAGATGACAGATGGCTGAATGAAGAGGTCAGCATCACCCAAACATAGACTATTAGGGCAGGGTGGCTCCTTGAAAGCCCTTCCTTGCCCACCTGGTTTCCAAAGCTCTGGCCTTTTCCCTGTTCTTCAAACGAGCCATCGTCTTTCCCATCTCAGGCCATCTGTGCTTGCCATGGCTCTGCTCATGTGTTCTGTGTTTCCGTGGCTGTTGGCATGGTTGACACTTTCTCATTTTCCATCTCAAACCACCCCTCCTCAGAAAGGCCTTTCCTGAGCTTCTTACCTACAGTCACCTTCCCCAGTGTCCCTCAGCTCACCTGCTCATTTCCTGACGAGAGTGCACCCAGTTGGTATTGATTAGATTTACTTATTGTCTCTCCTCCCACCTGAATGTGAGCCTGTGAGGTTAAGGACCTTGTTTGTTTCCCCCGTGCCCTTGTTTGTTTGTATCCGTGGGAGGAATGGATGAAGGTGGGAAGGAAATGTCGGGGTTGGGATTAGATCCCAGGCTTTCCACTCAAAGAACAGCCCTTGCTTCTCTGCATTGAAAATCCAGAGCCTTCCCAGCTGATCATGTGCTCTGTGGGGTCAGGGACCTATGTCTTAGGCATCTCTGTATTCAACACTCACCCCTGCCTGTCACCCAGGGACCAAATACAAAAATACCTCCAAGACGAGCTCGCCATCTTCCTCCGTTGCCACTGCTGTTGAACTCTCCAACCCAATGAATAGCATCCCTATCGTGTAGGTCAGCTTGGATATTTGTAGGTCCATTTGTAGGTCACAAATGCTTCTGAAGTCTCAGTGACCCCCACCAATCAAGGTTTATTTCTTATCCATGTTACATGCCCTTTGGGAGTTGGTTACAGACTTTAGTCTGGGCCTCAGACTGCAGGAGCTGCCTCTATGGAAAACACCCGATGGTCGATCTGGCGCCGTGGCTCACGCCTGTAATCCTAGCACTTTTGGAGGCTGAGGCAGGTGGATCACTTGAGGTCAGGAGTTTGAAACCAGCCTGGCCAGCATGGTGAAACCCTACTAAAATATTTTTAAAATTAGCCGGGCATGGTGGTGGGCCCCTGTAATCCCAGCTACTTGGGAGGCCAAGAAAGGAGAATTGCTTGAGCTCAGGAGGCAGAGGTTGCAGTGAGCTGAGATCATGACATTGTACTCTAGCCTGAGCAACAAGAGTAAAACTCAGTCTCAAAAAAAAAAAAAAAAAAAAAAAAGAAAAGAAAATGCTGATGAACACATGACAGAGAGAAAAGAGAGAAATCGAGAACCACAAAAGGGCACCAAAAGCTTTTTCAGGGAACTGACACATGAAGTTGTTGCTGACATTATGTTAGCCAGAGCCAATGTTGCATATACTGAATAGAAGATAGTTTCAAAGTATATTATATTGTGATATAAAAACAATCAAATTTGAGACATCTTTATTATAAA